>JAODLD010000144.1:24398262-24408831 GCA_026781065.1 Mormyrops boulengeri | reverse complement strand
CCACCACACCCCCGCCCCCCCCCCCCCACCCCCCCAACACCCACCCCACCCCCCCCCCCCCCCCCCCCCCCCCCCCCCCCCGGGGGGGGGGGGGGGGGGGGGCTGCCTGGATAACACCCTACCTCACGCTTCGTGTGCTTCGCGAGAGTCGGGAGGAACGATCTATATTTCGATCAGCTAAATAGTCGATACTCCGGTTTGATATCCATCTTTTGGCATCTTCCTCACCGTCCCACAGTCCGTCGCATCATGGTCTATAGGGGCTAAGAACTGCGCTCATTAGGGCCGTATTTTTCGTAACCTTACGGTGGTTGAGCGTTCGTTAAAAAGGTGGTATCGAACGCTGTTATTGGAGCTCGTTGGGTTTCGTAGTGGGAAGACCCGTGAAATCCTTGCACCAACGAACCAACAATATATAATCAACGGTTTGTCACAGTTTACCCCCTCATACACCTTCTGATGGGAAAGCTTTTTGGATAGAATTAACCCTGCTCTAATCACTCAATGTTTCCCAGCAACTTATTTCAATGTAATTGATCGGCGGAGCACACGCTCCATCGGTCGATGCGCCCCCTCCTCCGGGTTTATTCTCACTGTCGCTTACACGCTGGTACTGGAGTAAGGGAGACAGAAAAAAACAAACACGAAATAGCCCACTGGAATGTCTTTCAGCATTTAGTGTCCCGTACTAGGAGCACATCTGGTCATCAGTTATTGTGTCCCAAGATTTGCTCACGCTAATCGCTCACAAATACTGAAAAGCTGACAGATACTTTTATTATTCACTGAAGAATGCAAATCTGATATCACAGATTGAAGCTGTGTGTTCTAATGAATCACTAGAGCTAATGCTTCAAAAAGCCTTTAGTTAAAATTACCATTATTCATCCAATTACAAACTCTCCTAAAAATGTTGCGCTAAAAGTTGAATGAAATGTTCGTCACACCACAGTAGTTGTCTTAGAGAGAAGTCGAATAAAATGTTCAGCCGCTATTTTGACGTTCGTCCAATTTTGGGAACCGCGTCTCATCGACATAAAGCCGCGGCACATGATCCACAATTCGCGTTTTGCTTAATGCCATCCAGATCTATGCATATGGCATATACATCCCGACTCCTCTAAATCAATATTATGATTCGAGATTTAGACACAACTACTATTTGTGAGTGACAAATTGAGATAACAAAAATAATTAAATTAAAAGAACAACGGACAAACTGATCGATAATATAATTTTCGTAACGTTAGATTGAGATATTGAAGCTGTCTGTACAGTTAAAAAATTATGATATTCTGTTCAACGATACAATTCTACTTAAAATTCCAGCACTTTCCTTGTCCTGGGCTCCCTCTACTGGTCACATTCGAAGTTGCATAAAATTAATGCGCTCTCAGAACTCTGAAGCACTGTAACTTACTGATTGCATATTATAGTATATATAAATATGTATTCACTGTTAAATTAATATCACTTATTTTGATACACGATTGCTGTTCGTCCCATTACGTTTTGTGAAAGCATAATTTTTCGTTCTATTTCGTTAGAGCTGCTTAACTGAAGCTTGGTGCTGCAGATGAGTCGGTGCACGTGGCAGGGATGGAGTTCCAGTCCGTCAAAGGGCACTCTATCTCAGACAGAAGCAGTGCATAAGTTGTGAATAGCCCAAAAAAGGATTTCATGATGAATTAATCATAAATAAACCAGAAATTAACTTTGTAGGGAGTCCGCCCACCCTACTGATGGGTCCATTTTGGTAAAACATGCCATTTGGGGGGAGTTCCTTTACAATCTTGCTACGTGCTTGATTGATAATAAGCCCGTTATTTTACTACGTACTACGCGCCTGATCCCAGATTAACGCCCTCTGCTGGCTGGAATAGGCTATATGCCGCAGGCCCCTTACAACCCTGAAAAGAATAAGCGATTGGAAGATCAATGGATGGATAGGTGGGTGGGTGAGTGGGTGGATGATGAATGAACAACAGGATACAGTGTTAGCAGATAGGGTGTACTGGTTTCAAAGGATTCCTGTGTGAAGGACATGTTTTTCTGGATGACTGCTTTGCTCAGACCCGTGACATCATAGTGCTGGGGAAAATCGATGAATCCTTTTAGGCACTAACGGTGGTTTGTGGTTTGTGTTTGTCCTGTGGTGGACTGGCATCCTGTCTAGGCCATTCCCCGACCTTCTACCTATGCCAGGGGTGTAGAACCAGGAGGAACTAGGGGGGCATGTGGCCCCCATATTTAATCTGGCTTCATTCACCCCCCCTTTGGATTTAAATTATTAAGTTGGGTTCCCCCCACACAACATCAAACTCTCCTCGATAACTTTGTCCTATGTTGCCTGGAATGCGCTACTGTCCACCTAACCTGATACAGGATTATGTGTACAAAAAAATCGGAAATAAAGGAATGTAGTTTTAATCGTATCTTGATTATGCCAAAAGGGGGCGCTCCGAGATTCTAAGAAAACTGACAAACTAAAAACTGTTTACCATTCAATTACAGGACATGACAACTTTCATCATCACGCTGTTAGGGGATTCTTGCCATTAATTTCTCAAGTGATTAAACGAGAGCTATAAAGTGGAAAAATGATTTGCATAAAATAAATAAGTGGAAAAATGATTCAGAAACTGGATGCATGAAATTTAAGTTGGCAAAAGAAAAGCAAATGTGTTTCAGAAGATGAGCTGATGGATTGATGTTCAAATGCTTGCAAGAAAATAGCATTTCACAGCACAGGGACTATCATTTGCTATTTGGAACATTTACCATAGAAAGATATATAATTATATTATTATATAATTATAATTATATGACTTAAATGGTATAAAAATGGGGGCATTTTCACTGTAGCCTACAATGAGCATAACAATCAGTTTCTTCTCTTATATGTATCAGTTTATATTTGTCACTTGCCTTTAAAACATATGACATATTACAGACCCTAATAATCTGAAATATCCCAGCCATCTGGCACAAAGCCTAACAAGTTTATCTGTTGAAGGCACATACATTACTGTGCAAAAGTTTCTGGCAGTCAAAGAAAATGATTAAAGCTATTTATCTGGGCAGAAACAGTACATTTCCTCAGACAAAAAAGCCAAAGAATATAATGAACAAAGAACATATGCAAATTTGCAGTAATTTGCAGTAATTTGCAGTAAACAAGAATTTCTTCTGTTCTCCAAAAAGTTTAAAGCTAATTAGTTAAATAAATTGGTGAGGTACTGATTAGCCAAATGTCATGTGGTACTGGTTGACTCAACATACAGGACTACATTGGATGGTTGCTGTAAAAACTGGGTGACATGAGGAGAGGGTTTGAAATGGCCAAGCTTACACATGCTGACAAACATAGCATCGCAGTTTTAAACCAAAAGGCAGATCATTTAAACATAATTTTCTTTGACTGCCAAAGACTATTGCATAATACTGTGTATCAAAGTCTGTACAGAAATCAGCTTATTTAAATGAAGAGTAAATTTGATTTCTTTTTTTCACAGGCTCTGGTTTTCCATTCCCAGGAATGATTAAAAAGTAGGCACCTTCCTTAAAACACCTGACACTCATCTGAGGAAAACACTTTTCAACATTTGAAGTTACTCCGATAAGATCAGTCCCCTGTAGACTGAGACATCGAGGATTAGATTTCTGGAGGGCTGACATTAGGCTGCCTGGGTTATCACAGGGAGAAGGCTGGATGAGTTTCAAAGCCAGATCGATGGCACAAGGCTTTCCAAGTCAATAAATGAGAAACCTCTCGCTTTGTCCTTCAGCTGACTGGGTTAAAGAGCTGTAGAAGTTTCTCTGATGACGCAGCTGAGCAAATGCCGACTGTGGAGCCGACTGGGTGACTCCTGTGCTGTTATTCTCTGCAAGGACACGCTGCTTGGGTGAAGTGTGGAGAGATTCTGCGCCAAAGCACCTTCCAGAAAGCTTCCTTTGGATGGAATAAATGGAGACAGTGCCTTGATTTCTTACTGTCAAAACATTTTTTTTCCCAGGCAGACCACAGCAACTATATAGTTTCCATAACAAAAGGTAAACAAGTCTTAGGCCTCATATACATTTATTCCATCCATCCACTTTTACTGGTTCCAGTGCAGGAGTCTATAGAGCCTAAGGGCACAAGGCAGGGAAACACCCAGGACAGGCAGCCAATTCATCGCAGGGCACACTCGCATTCACACAAGTCCGTCTTTGGACTGGGGCGGCAGGGTGGATCTCCGGGACCAGGGCTTGAGTCTTCGCAGTAGCTCCATGTGTGTGGAGTTGGCATTTTCTCCCCGTCATCATGGGCTTTTCCCCCAGGTACTCTGGTTTCATTCCACAGTCCAGAAATATGCTGATGCTAATTGGAGTTACCAGATTGCCTATAGCTGTGCATCTGCATGTCAGTATGCCCTGCAAATGCCACAGATACTAGAACCAGAGCAGAGACTCAAAGCCCAGCCCCAGAGGTAGGAGGCAACAGTGCTAACCACTGTACCAGCAGATCAGCAACATATCTATCTCTTTGTATATTACATTACTAAATAAATTCGTAACTAAGCGATGGACTGGCGTACCATCCAAGGTGTTGCCTGCCTAATGCCCTGCAATAGGCTACAAGCTGACGGCCATCCTGCACTGTGTGAGCAGTTAAAGAATAGGATGGATCAATTTTAAACAGACAAATAACCAACATCAGCATTTGGAGGTGGGGATTTCAGCATGAACCATGTCCTTTACTTAAAGTGTGAAAGCAAACTTTCCCTGCCGTGTCTGCTCATTCCTCAGGGAGATATGTACCACCTCGTGGGAGCTGTTTTCAGGCACTACAGGTTTAGATGTTTCCTGTTGTGCATGAACACTTCTTAACACGTCCTGTGCTGGAGGATAGCTGGCCGGGAATGTTCCGGAAAGAACACATCTGGTCTTCTGGTGGAGGTCGTCAACACCCCGGTTAGGGAGCCACAGATACGGACTGGGGTGAGTATGACAGATAGCGGCCCGCTGTGAAATGCTGACAGGGGACTGACAAAGAAGTCTACGGAATTTGAAAACTTTTGTTCTAAACAAGTTATGGAGGTCATACCCATGAAGGATAATTCTAAAAGCCACCATTGTGTCATAATAAATCATACATTTGTATTAATAGTAACACTATTACTTATTATGGTTAATTGCATTAAATCAAGAGAATTGCATGCATAATGTGTGGTGTGTGGTGCAGTGGGTCAGGTTGCTGTACCAGTAATGAGAAGGATGTTAGTTTGAGTCCCATAGTCACCATCTGGCCCCTAGGAAAGGCCTTTAATCCCTGAAATGCTCCTGGGATTGTCTAACCGTGCCTTCTGACTTGTGTGTCGTCTTACATAAAAGCGACTAGTAAAAAGATGTTTTTGCTAAAAAAAAAAAAACAACACAGAAAGCATTAACTCTCTAGCTAACAGTATTAATCTGATGCTGGTGTTATGTGACTGCAGTCTCTGGTTTCACTTGTCTGGGTGGTTTGGCTTGTAAAGCCAAATGGGGGGTTACTTTCAGCTACCGACCCTCCTAACGAAACAGCACCCCCTGATGGCCAGGTCTGTTGACGGAATGACGGCTGACAGTGGCGCCAAGCTGGGCTGAGTCGTTGCCAGGATGCAGAAGCTGATAAGACTGCCTCTCCACCTGCCAACTCTCCCACACAAACCAGCATGGGGGGGGGGGGAGAAAAACAAGACTGGAGACTGGACCCACGTAAAGCCACCAGATGCTGAAAACCAAGAAAGCAAGCTGGCCAGTTTCCTACACCCATGCACGAACGATGTGGACCTACCTGGTGATGGATGACAAGGACGTGATCAACCCGTGCTGTGCAGGTTAACCTGATTCTGTCTGACCTGATCTTATCTGCTCTTATCTTAGTGAAAGATAACAGGTCTAACCATTTTCCTGCTAGATAGAAGAAATTGTGAAACCTGTGAAGCATTTTTAGAGCAACTCCCTATGCCTTCCTGTGGTCCCCCCCTCCTCCTGCCGCCATGTTAAAATCCTGGTCTAGTGCAATTAAATGTAATTAATGTGCAAAAACCCCTCCCCATTTCTTTAACCTCCTTCCCATCCAATCAGGCCTCTGATGCATTGCGCATTGCATTGTCTTGTAGCTGCTCTAAGCTGCAGAGGAGAATGTAAACCAGTTTTGTTTCTGTAGCATTTACAGACACATGTGAATAAACAAAAAAGATTTGAATTGGAAACTGACAAAAAGGACTTGTGCGGGCTAGGGGGTACAGGAGGGGCGATTTAATGCACGGGTTTACCTGGGCTGAAGTCCAGGGGCTTCACTTAATTGATTAATACATTTTTAACACCCCCTCCCCCAGTCAACTGCACCATTGCAGAAGATAGAAAGGAAGACTCTGACCATGGTCAGCAAGTCCACTCCTGAGAATCCCCAAGCAAAGTGGACACCCCCAGACTTGTTTAGCGTCTGATTGTGTCACAGGTCTAGGGGGGTTGGGGTGGTCCCCTGGTGGCACTGAATCTTGCATGATGGCCATTTTAAGCCCCCCCCCCCCCCCCAGACACTCTCAGTGTGAACACTGCTCAATATATCCTCAGAAGCTTAATGTGCTGAATATGAATATTCACATATCCAGATCTTGTCCTTATTTAATAAAATAATTTGCCATAAAACATAGCATAGAAGCATTAAGTTTGGACATCTCACTAAACATGACTGACAGTCATTGGGGAAAAAGCCATACTCACTGTTACTTCTGTAAAGCGGCTCTTTGTATTTGGACAAACACTAGTGACATATAGTCGGTCTATGCTGTTAAAGATCACGGAGGTACAGATCGCGATACATATCGCATTGGTTAGGAAGAGAAATCTAGGCCAGCGGTGTTTATTAATTCTGCTGACATTAAATCCAAATCCGAATCAGTTTATAAATAAGGTCTTTGTAGAAATACGGAAACATGACACTGAAAACCAGATTTTATTAGCAAAACATAATTGCACCAGTCTGGCTATTGGTTGTAAACATGAAAGCTCAAGTCAGATAAATGATGCCCGTATGCATAAAAAGCTTTTAAACAAATAAGTATTTTATCTTGCTGTCGAAGCCGAGGGCATTTCGCCTTTGTCTCCGATATGGATAATGTAATAAGGACCTCCAGTGTTTCTTCTAGCGGCCCGCTATTCCGGCGTAACCCGAACGCACCCTCAGATACAAACCAAACTTCACAAAGACGGTAATTTTAAAAAATCAGGACACCTATCCTACCGCACCTTCTCCATTATATCCTTTATAATGCAATGAGATTTAAGCATAAATAAAGCAAAGCAAAAACAATTATTTGCTTTCTGTTGCTTAGAAACGAGCACAGAAATGTCCTTTTCTGAGGCAACGCATTAAAAACGTAAAGCGAACGGTCTTGCAGAATCGATGGGGACTAAATTGGTAGTCTTTTAACATCGGTTATGTTCATTCAGTTCTAAATTTAAGAAAAAATATCATATTGCCCATTCCTTTTTAACAACAAATTAAGAAATGCAGTTTTATTGGCATATTTAAAAAAGTAAACAGCTTCAGCCGAACGTCGCCTGTGGCTTTCTGTTTTTACCTGGTAGTTTACAATTTATTGATTTATCATAGAATTGTGTTGGGCTCAGACCGAAGTGAAGAGAAAAAAGTCACTAAGTCTCTATAGTAAGCGCCGCCCACAACTCACGGCTTTAAATAGCACAGGCCTACTGAATTGTTTGTTCAAATAACATACGCTTAATTTCAACATGATTACAGTTTTTTTATATAGTTGCCAGTTTAGGTTTAATGCGTAACTTAAGTGGATATAGAATCGTATTTAACATGGTTTTAATGTTTTGCTTGCCTGGGGTTTATTTGTTAAATTGTTGGAAACTTTTATTAAAGAAAAACAAGTACAAAAGGCTTAATTCTTAAGCATATCAGACGCGGTGGGTTCATTGAAACAATTAATTAGGTGAATCCATAATTCTTAGTTCATTTGTTTTGTTGAGGCGTTGGTTCGTTATCTGACTGTTGTTCCGACCGACGCGAGAGTAATTCAGACAACTTCTGATCTTTAACGTTCGTTTATTGTTTAATTATCCCATTTCATGCATTATCAACAAATTCTAAAAAAGATTTTTTGAAAATGTGGTGATTTATTATACTTGCTTGTCATATACATTTGTGTGATTCAAAATAACACATATAACCAGGCAAACACAGGAAATTTCTGGGACCTCAGGGGCATTATGTAAGCAACGCAACACTAAAATACGTTAAACGCACTATTTACAAACTCTAATAATCACTTTGCTTTAAAAAACAACATGGTAGTACAAAATAGTTTTATACTCAAACTATCCTTAGACTGCAGTGAATATATTTTCTACTGAATCCATTACTATATATATTTTCCAATATACTTTGAGATTTTAAACTAATGACCTGTTGGACTTTCACACTGAGTAACGAGCTTTTGCTAAACCTTGTTTTCAATAATTATTTGGGCATTACACACACTTCACAGTGTATTTTATGTAGTGTTTTCCTTTTAGATTTTAAAGCCAAATAGTTACTTAAAAACAGGTTGCGATTCCGTAAAGCATTTACTTCATTGATGTTGGCTAACAAAATATCACTATTTACTTTTACTACGTTAATTACTTTATTAATTGCTTAGGCCTACGTTTGCTACTTTATTACTTTATAGGCCTACTACCTTTTAAGTGTTGAGTAAGGTACTAAGTTTACGCTGTTCCAGTTCAATTCTATAGGCCCACGGTGCATTAAAGAATGATGCTCAATGAGAATTCATGTACATCAAAAAAGTACAGTAAAATTAAAATCCTCGATTTGAACGAAAGCAAAAATATCGTATTCATACCAAAAACATTTCGGTTTCGAATAAAAACTCGCTAGCTACCCAAATGGACTGGTTCGTCTTTAGATATATACCGTGTGCTCTCAAGGAGATTCGGTCATACTAACATTACAGTCTAACACTCACAAGTGTGTTGCCCTCCATTGTGTATGACCAGGCAACATGCAAACTAATGTAGCCTAATATCTGCTAAAAAAGGGAAGAGAGTGAAATCCTTGTTCAAAGTATCAAATGCATTGAGCTCGAAAGGTTCTCAGATTCCAGAATAGCCGGCTGGCAAATAGACCAGGCATCATCTTTTATTTAAATAAGGGCGAGCCAAAAAGACAAAGCAGTGAATAAATTACGGCGACTGTCTGCAAATTTTTTTTTAGTATAAGACTCGCTGGTTGTTCGACGCCTCCTGGTGACCCCCCACGCACAATATTCCCCCACGTCTGCAGGCAGCGGCTTGCGGCGGCCGCTCACTGCAGTCATCTGCGAAGGTGACATTTTGTCATTTGCGAAGAAGCCCGAAGCGATTTGAAGACGGTGTAACTTCATCCGAGTGAAAGGTGGCGGCCCGCAAGTCACTCCAGACGCACACCGAGTGAGCACTTGGGTGGAGACGGACATGTCCCAGAATATTTCATTTTCATTAGCGTGCGTTTAGACAATTTAAGAAAATAATTGGTCTTGGTCATGTGGAAAAGACCGGGGCGTGCTTGGTTTGCGTAAGTGTATTAGACAAAGCTGTCATATAGGAAAATTGTGAGAAAGGATAATCAGACCTGAATGGAATAGACGTTTCCGATATACTAGGCCTTTTAAAGCAATTCTCACCACCACAATTCTCACGCGTGATTCGCGCAGCCTGACGCCAAACAAAAATTAAGAAAAATATAAATGTCCAATTTCTTGACGGGCTACTTTTAAATGCAAGCAATAGGGTATAAACATTCGTTTAAATTAATACGGAAGGATACGCCGTGTCACGTAAAGCATGTAGATTTATCTCGTTTAGTACTGGGCTAATTAATTTCACCAAAAATCACGGCATAAATGATCGAACCATTTTGCAGACACCTGCTTATAAGCTCCACTTTGTCTTTCTTGGTCAACGACACCTTATTCATCGCCATGTCATTTGCTCTTTCTCGCCTCTCGTCACGCTGTCAATTCAGTCAATGTGACATAAATCTCTTGAACTATTGCGCTACGTGATTAACATAATGATACAGAGCAAGACTTAGCAGGCCTCATCTGCGCCGAACCTCTAGTTGTGTCTAATCCATGCTGCATGACTTGCAGTTATTTCATAGATACGTGCACACTGCACAACGTTTCTTTATGTATCAACAAAACAATGTTTAGCAATCACCCCGACCAGCCACCCCCCTAAAAAACAATCATGTCCTCAGTTTACAACCGGTGCATCGATGCAGACTGCAGTCGATAACCAACCACAGCTTCCGTGCGTGACTGACAGCATGGGCATGAATTATGAGGGGATAATAAAAAATTCTAATAAATAATCCAAACCAAGCAATACAACCCCCTGGACCCCTAAAATGGATGGAGACCTCCACTCCCCCCCCCCCCCGCCAAGGGGGCCGCGGGGGGTGGGGGGTGGGGGGGGGGGGGGGGGGGGGGGGGGGGGGGGGGGGGGGGGGGGGCGGGGGGGGGGGGG
>JAODLD010000144.1:24377483-24392049 GCA_026781065.1 Mormyrops boulengeri | reverse complement strand
GTGGGGCTGGGGGGGGGGGGGCATCACCATGTCCATAGGCAGCTGTTTGTCTTGCACACCTGAATTCGGCAAGAAGAGCTAAAGGTATTCACCCCGCTGACCTTGTTTATGTCAATAACACAGTATGGTATGGCTCGCCTCACCACCGCATATCAGTCTTATACACATTTAGTTGCTAAGGAAACGTGTAACAAGGGGGCTTATATAACGGGGATGTTTTTCAGCATTTTATCCACTTATCCAGTTGGATGCTCCACTGAAGCTGTGCAGGGCAAAGTAGCTTCCTTAAGGGTATGACAGGAAGCACCTGTCCAGGGACCTGAGTCCATGGAATGATGAGAACGAGGGGGGGAGGGGGGGGGGCGAAAAAGGTGAGTTGGCTGTAGGCAGGGATGTGAGCTGAACTGGGGATCCTAGGAACCAGGGATGCTGGTTAGATGAGTAAAACGACGACTTGCCACTGGCGCAGATGCCTGGAAGGATTGGGCAGTGTGCCGGGCACCTGGGGGGGCTTCCTTGGCAGGGGACCCCCCAGCTGGATCCCACACATGCTTCAGAAATGAGCACCTTTTTTCTGCTGATCATTCAGACACCTGCCGTCCGAATGTGGGGAAGCGCAGACCCAGAGGGAATGGCGTCACTCACATTACACATTACTTATTTAAGCTACCGGCATTTTTAACTTGAGAAATTTGGGTTAAGTGGCATCCTGTGAGGAAGAGGACACCGGAGACCTGTAACCCACAAGCCCATCGCCTTAATTAAATGGCGGTGCGGGATGCAAGCGTGCAGTGACCCAGTCCCATTGGGGCTTTGGTGGGAGGCTGGAGGCTGCGGATAGCCCCGTTTCTCACCGCTTGTTAAATGCAGCCCCCCCGACCTAGTCCCCCCTACTATATACTTAAGATACCGTGTCCCTGGGTCCCAGCAGAAGAAAGAGCACTCTTGTCATTCCCGATATTTCAGCTGCATCCTCACGGCCATCGCTGCAGAAAGGAGGACACCCTGCGTTACGCTCATTGACTGCCGGCTGCTCGGAAAAAATGGAGCGGGAGAAAAAGCTAGAGCCAATTACAGCTTTAAATTGAAAATGCAAAAGCAGCCCCCCCCCACACACACATTGAGCCAAGTTCCTGTCGCCATCACAGAGCGCCCAGGAAAACATCTTTATCTTCATGCTGGTCTCTCTTCATCACAGGCTCCGCAGCCACATTATAAATCATAAGGGCACCTGGGTATTAAACGGAAAAACACCTGGTCCATCAAAATCCATATATTCCTGCTGAATCCCACAGCTGACTCAAGTAAACTGTTGAGGTGAACACCTCATAATATGGGAGAGGTGGCAGGCGTGGGGGTTGGGTTTGGACTAAAATGGACTGTTGGAACTTTAGGAACCCTGCAACTAAGGAGGAGATTTGGAGTTATTCAGCAGAAAACACAACTGGCATTTTGCAGCTCATTCTTTCACTGCAAACCAACCAGTTAAATCTAATTAGGTAACTAAATATTACTATCAATGTCTTCCTGAAGGTTACACCAGTACTTCATTACGCTGTCCCTACTGTCTGATTTTGTGCTCCACTCACTGATGTAAGGAGACGGCACTGGTGTTACTGGGGGAGGTGCTCTTATTACCTGTGTCTGAGCAAGAGCTGGGGCTGCTGTCAACGCGACTTGTTCATTCTGCAGGAATTAAGTCCTTGAGCCACTTAAATGGGAGTCGTCAGGCTCTTATCACACACTGCAGGGATGTAATCATCAGCCCAGCATTAGTGCAAACATCACTTCCTTTCATATTTAGTCCCCCGCATGCATTCTGTGTGGTTTGACCCATGATGGTCACGTCCTACCAATCTTCCTGCATGCAGGCTCTGCCAGAACTCCATCAGCAGAGGTGGAAAGTTCAGGTCCAGAAAGTATAAATCCAGTACAAGGTTTTGTTTCAATCAACCAGTTGAGCATAAAGGGTCACAGTTACAGAGTACTCAACTGGTTGGTTGAAACAAAACCTTGGACTGGATTTGTACTTCCTGAACCTGAACCCACCTCTGTCCATCAGCATGACCTCTTGGTGATAAAATTCTCCAAGTGGGGGCGGGGGGGGGTTATCGACGACTCTGAGGCGGCTCCACAGGGCCTGAGTGGTGGCCACAGAAGCTTGGCTGTTCTTGTAGCTCCTGTAGCCCAGCAACTACTGGGATACCCATCCAGAGCATAGTGCTAACAATGCAAAAGTTGTGGGTTCAAATCCTAGGGAGAATGCATAAATTGCAGACCTTCCCTCTACTGGATAAAAGCATGAGGTAAATGAGGTACTGTGTGCTACCTGACCAGGCCACATGGTGTGCTGCTCATAACCACGGTGATGTGGGAACACCTTCTCTCCATCGTGTGACCTCGACATGCCGACACAGAGCCCTATGGCTGGCTCCTGTAAACAAAAAGCCACGGGTCTCAGATCATGCTGGGCTGAGTCGGATCAGCAAACGCGCGCGGCGGGGTAGGATGCAAGTGCGCGGCTCACCTGCGGTTCTGCCTGACGCCCCTGATTACCGCAGGAAGTGCAGCCGCGTGCCCCTGCCTGCAGAGAGGATGCGTCTTGGGCGATGATTACCTTTCACCTGGCCACTAGGTGAGGCTTTGCTGCCTCTCACTGAGGACTTCCCACGCTCACACAGGCTTGCTATTCTCTGCATCTCTTGTCGTGTCTATTCAGTTTTCTAACTATGAGCTCATAGCTTGGTGGCTCAGTAGCCCTGTGACTTCACACCTCCAGGGTTCCCTGGGTTCGAATTGGGCCCCCAGTTCTGTGAATTTGCAGTTTTCCCCAGGTGCTTTAGCTGCATCTCGCAGTCCAAAGGCGCTCCCTTTAGGTGAATCAGTGTCTCTACATTGCGGACAGAGCCAGAGTGTGTGTTTGCAATGGATTCCGGAACCTACAGTATTCCTGTGCTACCTGGGATAGGCTCCAGGCTCCAGATAATCCGCCCATCTTCCGACTGCTTCTCCTGGTGAACCTTGTGGCAAGGATCTCCGTAAGTGGCATGAGAATCTGACAGACAGAAAGCTTCCAGAGAGCCGCGAGGAGAATATAAACAGGGATCTCCTCCCAACGCGCTCTGCGGACATGCTGACCTGAGACTGGTAGGGCGCCTTGCTGCCGTGTGCTGGACCCCGTCTGCCCATGAGCCGGGCTCCCATCTCAGGCTTGTTTATTCCGGACACATTAAACAGCCTCACTGTCCATCACACCCTCAGTCTCTGCAGTCTCGATCCATTAGCGCTCTTATCTCCCGCCGTTGCCGTGACACCCGGGAACCTCGTCTGTTGCCGAGCTCGCCGTTGCCTCAGCAACCCTTTATACACCACCCCCCTCCCTGCCACGCTCCCTCTTTTTCCCATTCCGGTGTGACCTCTCCGTTTCCCTGTTCAAAGGAGCACCGCCACCCCCAAAACCATGCAGAACCGGGCCCATCGACCCAAAACATTCCGGCAGCCAGGACACTAATGCTGTTATCGTGCTGGAGGCCAGGCCGAGGAACCTTTGTGCCTACTTGGGTGGAAACACACCCTGGGGGCTACTATGAGATTGTAGGATTTTAATGGGGGGGGGGGGGGGGTCATTAAGGCACTTTTTTCCAATGGATGGTGGAATTGCCCAGCCAGAGATTTATGAAGCAACAGTGCTTGTCAAGCAGCAGTGTCTTGACCTGTAGTGAGGCTCGCTAATCGCTAATCGCTAACCACTGGCAAATTGTCTGCAATTTACAAAGGAAAGCGGTGGCAGGAGCGTGCCTGGGCCTCAGCGCTGGCACTCAGCTCCCAAGCTCGGAACCTTTATCTCGTCAAGTAGCTCTTTCCCGCTGCGGTTTATGGCTGTACCCCTCCCCTTCGCGCCCCCGCTGCTGTTCTCCCGGGACCGCCGTCTCGCCGCCATCCCTCATGTATAATTCACTGCCGCGGTCAGTCAGCTGTCGGGAGAGAGTTTGCCGCAGCCCTGTCTCCCATCTTTGGGATATCGCCGCCGTTCAAATGTTCCTGGGAATTGAGAGCGTTTTAGTGCTTAAACTGAACACATTTTGCCATAGGGATTTCACTCGCTAATGCAGATGGACGCGTTCACCGAAACTGCTGGTCTGTGTCTCTCTCCAGCAGAGAGAAAGGGAAGTGGCCCAAGCCAGCCTGGAGACCTCCTGGGGATCGGGCAGGCCTCGGGAATCTGTGATATGGGGGGGCTGCTTACAATTTAAGGCAAACGGTAGGTCGGCCTCTCAGCTACACAGCTGCACAGGGCAGATGCCTGACAGTGGACCTGCTTGACAGGACCTTGGAACCAAAATGTTCCAGTGCAGTCATGGTGACACCAACAATATCGTCAACAACACACTAATGGTAAAACAAGACATTTAGCGTAAAGAGAGGCTGCGTCTGTATCCGAGCACCAGTAACACATCACCAGAGCCCGTTTAAATCTGCTGCTGTGTTAAATCACACCTGGGGCGGGGAGGGTATGTCTAAAGGGTTTATATAACGCAGCTTCCTGCCTCCTCCTAGTTGTTTGGGAGGGTGGAAAAGCATGAGACGGGTGGGGGTGGGATAGGTAGAGGGGGAAACTGTAGATTCAATTAGACCTAATTACCTGCAATGGCTGCATAATGAGCGGCTAATGAGTCCCGGCTCCCAGGCTGCCGTGGACCGTGATGAGCTATAAATTAGATGAAAATGCCCGGTTTATACATTACAGCTGTCCTGGTTCTGACCGCAAGCACAGGGGTACTTTGGGGGGTTGGGGGCGTTCTTAACCTCAGTCCCAGACCCTAGTGTGATTTTCTTAACTGCTGTGTTCCCTGCTGTCAGTGCTTTTATATTAGATGTTCCTTATAGACAGACAGATATTGGGCAAAAGATGCAGTGATTCGTAGTAACAAATGCACGCACTACTTTCTGACGCGCGTGAGAACATGGCACGGCTTCCGCGGTTTGTCAGCTCGAGGTACGTCGCTATACCATATGTAGTTACTTTTATTTCTCTGGTCTTATTAGTGCTCCGACATCCCTACAAATTTGACCTAAATACGGACTTTGGGAACGGATCTTGTTCGTAACCTGGGTTTGCCTGTACGAGTCGCGTAATGGGTTTGCCAGCGATTTGTAGCCTGACGGATATCCATCGCCTGGCTGTTGAGAGGAACGGGATGAAATTGTACATGACTGATAAACAGCGAAAGTGTGATTGGTGTCTCAACAGGAAGGGAAGTGCAAAGATGTTAACACCCCATCTACTGTTGGTTTTGGATGATTAATCATTATTTTTTTCTTATACTTGACATGTAAGACCTCTGGCACCCTGTATTCTCTCATTTTGAGTGGTTTGACCTGCTTGATTCTGAACGACCCTGTTCTGTGATTTCCTCCCACAGACTGATGATGTGTTTGCCTGAAATGTGTGAGTGCCCAGGGTAGAATGGCACCCTTCCAGAATGTTCCCCTGCTGCTTGGGACAGGCTCACCCTGACTCCATCCTGCATGGGTGGATGAGTATGACAGCAGCCCATAACAGAGGCTGACCCACAGTCGTTCCTGGTTGTCTCCACAGGTAGCCTTCCACATCCAGCCTTACAAAGGACGGACGGACCATACCGTCCACGAGAACGTCAAGTACATCATCGACAAGTAGGTGCTTTACTACCGGGACTGCCGGTAACGTTACTTTAACCTACCAGCCCCAAACTGATCAAGTGTGAGGGACTGCAATATCAACGGAGGCAGGTAGGAGACAGTAGGTCCTTGGTCTGAGTGAAAGCCAGTGCCTGACCATCACACAGAAGTCCACACACCAATTGTATCACCATGGAGAAGATATTGCCGGGGTACTCGTGTATTTTTCAGTTTTGGGGTGAACTACTCCTTTAACTAACATGAGGTAGATGTTGACCTGCAGGTGGTCCTTTCCACGCTAGAGGATTGGAAGCTACGCTCTAGTGGCATCTTGGTAGTTCTTTTTCGGTACTATATGGCAGAACGAGAAACACACACTCTGCTGCTTTTCTGAGCTTTGTTGATCTTATCTGTGGATAGCAGAAGTTCTATGCAGTCCATGCTGCAGGTAGAAATGATCTGTTTTATGTTTCATGGCCCCATGGTCACTGTGACCAATGATTTATGGCTTAGTGGGGATCCTGGGTCTGCCCTTATTTCAAATCATGCCGAAGGTGCAGAGTCACTCTTATCTGTGCTTTTGGGTTTGGGTATACAAGAGAACTAACCTTATTTTTTTATTTCCAGAGGCTTTTAAGCTTCTAGATATGGGGGAAGTCTGTGGTTCCGCAGATTAGGATTCTGCACTTGTGACTGGAATGTCGCAGGTTCAAATCCCAGGGCCAGCAGAGTAATGTCACCATTGGGCCCTTGAGCAAGGCCCACAACAAGTTGATCCAGGGCCCTAACCCTGCGCTCTCATCCTCATTTGTACATCGCTGGGAAAAAGTGTCCGCTAAACAATGTAGAAGTATTATGTGAAAGACATGAATGGTCCGATTTACCTCTCACCCTGTCCAGGTATGGGAATCATGGGGCCTTCTACCGATTCAAGACCAGCACAGGCAAGATCCTGCCCATGTTCTACATCTACGACTCATACCTGACGCCGCCAGAGTCCTGGGCCAACTTGCTGACTCCCTCGGGCTCACACAGCCTGAGGGGCGGGGCCTATGATGGGGTCTTCGTTGGGCTTTTGGTGGAAGAGCGCCATAAGCATGACATCCTGGCCAGCGGCTTCGACGGCATGTACACCTACTTTGCCTCGAACGGCTTCTCCTTTGGCTCGTCTCACCAGAACTGGAAGGCAGCGAAGGCCTTCTGTGACAGCAAGAACCTGCTATTTGTGCCCAGCGCCGGGCCGGGCTACATCGACACCAGTGTGCGGCCATGGAACAATCACAACACCCGCAACCGCGTCAACGGGCGCTACTACGAGACGGCCCTGCAGGCGGCGCTTTCTGTGCGGCCTGAGATCGTCACCATCACCTCCTTCAATGAGTGGCACGAGGGCACACAGATCGAGCGGGCTGTGCCCAAAAAGACGGTCTCTCGCCACTACCTGGACTACCACCCCCACAGACCCGACCTTTACTTAGAGGTCACCCGCAAATGGGCCGAGGAGTTCAACAAAGAGAAGGAGCAGTGGCTCATGTGAGCGTTGCCCGGCTGATGCACACGTCACTGATGACCTCCGTCCACCTGGGCCTGGGTGTTGCTTCAAAACATGCTGATGTTCAGACTTCAGATCTAAAAGTCCACTTTGATGGATGTCGATTCACATGACTTCTTGGGACGTCGTTGGCGGCTTCCAGGAAGACCCCATTCCTCAGTGGAAACTTCCTTTTTGCAGCAGATTATTGAGACATCCTCCATCTCTAAAACATACCAAATCTGGGACTCAGCAGCTCCTGCTTGCCCAGTCTTTTCATAATGAGTCAGAAGGTTCCAGACCAGAGACAAATCTGTTGCTCTTGTTTTGATCTTTTGGACCGCACCTTGCATCCTGCCAGAACCTTCCCTGATTCCCTCCCTCCAGCTTCTGAAACAGCAGCTATACACAGAGAAACCGCTCTGTGTTGGTGAGCACCCACACCCCCCCCTAAATGGGGGTGGGACCCCATGTGACTAACAATTCTCCATGCTGCCTCTCAATCACAAAGAGTGAAACTGCAGAACAACATACCCCCTGCAGCCACAGCTGCCCCCCCCGCATCAAATAAAGTCTCTCTCCTGATATCTATTGAGACACTTCACCACTCTCTACCATGCAACAGCTGGAATGAGGATACGTACCACATCTGTCATCAAAACGGAAACACACACGGCCTCTGTGATCAGTATCTGCATGAACCTCCCCTGTAATCTCTATCACTGACACTATAAGTGATTCATTTGATTGCAAAACAATCCCTGGAATCAGTCTGCACAGCCTGAACTGTGTAAGGTTCCTTTATATGCTCCTGCAGGTAACAAACCACTTTCAGAACGCCTGATCACCCAGTCAGTATTCTTCAGAACAATGAACTTCTATTTTTATTTTTCCTCCTTCCAGGCAGAGACCTGGAATGTTCACGGTCAGGTTAATTGTCAAGCAGATGCTTTCGTCAAAAAGTCAAGTATAAGTGAGCAAAGTCTGGGGTCAGTAAGCAGGGTCAGTCAACATCCGTGGGGGGTCTTGCTCAAGGACCCAGCGGTGATCTGATGACTCTGCTGGCCATGACCTTTCAAGCATGGACATGGATTCTGGACTTGCCGCGTTACACCCCAGCCATTTGAGAATGTCAGCCAGAGAAACACGAAGCACCTCTAATTCAGCCAGTCCCTGTCAGTCTCTGCAGAACAGATGGACCCGAAAAAAAGCGACAACAAACTCATTCACATTTAATTTATTTTTTTTAGGTCCGAGTTAAAAATTACCCAGATCTTCAAGGGTGGGAGAGTAATGCAGAGGATAGCTTTGGGGTGTTAAGGAAAGGTATCGGGAACATGCTGAACACACTGTCTTTGCTGGTCAGCGGGCGGATGGAGAGGATCATTTTTCTGCTGGGTCACCTTTTCCAGAGGTGCAGGAAACCCCAGCAGGAGTGATACCAGCTTTTGTCTGCAGTCCGCCATTCGTTCAGAGAGCCTCTGCCCTCGGTGGTGCGCCTGGGTCTGTTGCAGGGGGGGACGTCGTCAGAGTGAGCTGTGAAACCTGCTACAACCCTCGTTCCATGAGATTCAGGCTGGTCGAGGAGACGGTGAGGTGTGGTGATGGGGTGGGACAGAGGAGCCCGAGAATCGCAATCCATTAAAAAAAAAAAAACCATCAAAAAAATGATTTATTAAAAAGTTTGATTTACATCAGCCTAGACACCGTACCAAAATAATGAAAACAGGCCACCGAGCCCCCTTGGGGATTCTGCTTAACAGAACATTCGTAACATCGGCATCAGCTGAAACCAGCCAATCGCTGATGCACTCAGCTGAAGGGGTGTGGCCTTCATGCTTTTCAGGTTACTGACAGCACACCCGACCAAGTGAGCTGCCAACTTAGCCCCTGCATTTCCTGTCAGCTGGGAAAGCAAGTGAGTGGGGGTGGGACAAAACCCATTATGAAAGAATACAAAACAGCTGTAGATCAGGTACAGTGGAATTGTCAATACAAAGATGTTTATACCTCAAGATATGAGCAACACCTAAACTCAACAGACCTGAGATTGGTGACCACTTTGACACCACCAGAAATTAGTCAAAACTGTATACTCCATCTGACACACGCACCTTTCTGGGTCAGCCCTGATGCAACAGCTCCCCCTTGACCCCACCCACTTTCAAAGCCACACCCCCAGTTCCACATCACGATGGAAGCAAATGTCGGTTCAGTCACCTCCGTCCCAATTCCTGCTCCACCTGATCAGTCCGTATCTCTCCTCCAGGAGGGTGACGGTGGGGGAGAAGGCACTGCAAAAGAGGGGGAGGGGGAGGGCAAATTTACACCATGACACAGTCCAAGCAGTGAGAACGAGGCTTTACACCACAATAAACGCCTGGTGACCAGTTTAGTTACCCATGGACTAGGGACGAGGGCTGCAGGGGTGAACCACTTGCAAAATGATATAAATGTGGCACATCTACATATTAATTTCAAACATCGCCGTCATCAGCAGGCACCAAAACGAAAGGCGTGATACCTCGCGCGGCCTGTGCCTCTTCCACTAACACGAGTGCGGAAAGCAGACAGGCGAGCGGAGTGCCTAGCAGCCCCCGGGCCCCCTCAGAGACAGAGACAGAGGAGCGCATCGGGGGCTCGCAGGAACATCCTACACAGCCCAGGCTCTCCCGATACCCACCAGCCCGGTCGTATGACACAGTATCTGCCTGTAGCGGAGAGGTCAACCACAGTCGACCCCAGACGCGACTGTGGAGTCTGGTCCCCGATGGGGCCGCCATCGACCACCAGGGCCAGCCTGGACCACAGCTCCTGAAACTCCTGCAGAGAGAATGAGATCGTGAACAAAATGCTCTTAAGGAAGTCCTGCAAAATTCCCCGAAGTCCCACCTGGAACAAAGCTGAATACATCAGGGGTATAAGATTTATGCAGAAACGAGGTGACAGAGGACCAGCACTAAAAGGGTCTGCCCTTTCGGGGAAGGGACACGACTGGCCAGCTTTCAGACTCTAGTCACACCAGTGTTGGCTCATTAGCTCCCAGAAGGAATGGAAACTGAACTCAAGGTCACCCCAGAGCATGAGATATGGAACGGAGCGAACAAATCGGGCCTGTATTGAAGTGCTCAAGCCTTAGTGACACTCAAAACGGATTCCTGGGTGACAGTGGTACTGCTCAAAACTCTGGTGATACATAGATGCCGCTCCAGGGTTACAAGATGCTTGATAGATATTCTTAAATTGGCAGAATCTTTTTATTAGTGTTTCCACGACGAGCGAGAGTCACACAAGCGATGTAAACAATGAATTTCCTTAAATAAAATTGCTCTTCCACTGTTGGGAATTGCGGTTACTTCCCCCCCACCCCACCCCACCCCACCCCCAGTCACATTCCAGGCTGTAGGAAATCTTTTGGACTCACGTGCACGGCGACCGTGCTGGTGTGGGAGCTGACGTTGGCGCTTGTGAGTGCCAGGGGCTCGCCGCACATCTGGGACAGCTCACGGATGAAGGAGTGGTCCGGGATGCGCACGCCAACCAGCTAAGGGGGTCAAACACGACAACTCAGAGCCGCGTCCACAACAATCTTCACAAGTCCCAGTTGGCTAATGAATCTGTACCAAGCTTAATTCAGTTTATTTTTAAGACAATTTAACTCATAAATCATGAGTCATTTAAAAGCATTAACACTGAAGGCTGGCCCTGGGGTAAGTGTCCCTGGAAGGGAAGGTGGAGGCTTACAGAAGTGAAGGGGTTGAGGTCCCGATTCAGCTTGTCAGATCGCTCCATGACCAGAGTCACCGGGCCGGGTAGCAGGTCCCTCAGCAAGGCCTCAGGGACAGTTACCTTACAGTACCTGAAATGCGGGAGCAAGTGCATTCTGAACACAGGGTCCGACAGGCTCAGCTCCGAACGGGAAAGTGTCAGCGGTGTGCTCTTGGTGTAGCGTAAAGCTGCTTGTGTTACAGTGATTAAACCTGTCCTCCAATCCAACAATAAAAATAAGTGATTATCTGAATATTTGAAAACCTGACAAACAAGAATCTGCCCAGAAGCAAAGACTGATTCTGCTACAAACAAAACAGGCATTAAATTAAAATAAGTATTTTTTTATTTAGCAATTTTAAATTGAAGGCCAGCTGTCATTCTTGTTGGAACAACATAAAAGCACCACATTTGCCTTCAAAGTTGTTCAATTCACATTGTATATAAAGATCAGCATACAACTTATGTCTGCAGATTCTACCAAAGAAATTTATGTCAGTTTTCATTACGCTCATTATTGCATGAGGTACACGCTAATCCACCACCCCAACTGCAGGCTGACCTACTTGTATACATCTTCCACTTCGCCCACGCAGATAGCCAACGGCTTCCCACTGTGGCGTCCCTTGATGTCATACACCTTCCCGACAGCCTCCGAGTTCTGCGCCAGGCAGGCCAATCCATATATGGTGTCCG
The DNA here is from genome assembly GCA_026781065.1 of Mormyrops boulengeri. Lineage (NCBI taxonomy): Eukaryota > Metazoa > Chordata > Actinopteri > Osteoglossiformes > Mormyridae > Mormyrops > Mormyrops boulengeri. Next base: position 24,380,393 of record JAODLD010000144.1, on the reverse strand, counting down.
TCGGCACGGCGACCACTTGCCCCTCCTTCAAGGTCTGCACTGTGGTCTCCAGGATGCTCGCAGTATCTATGTGGCAACCAAACACTACAATTATAGCCCGGGAAACACTACACCACACAGATAAAACAACAACAGTTTTGCTGAACTATTGATTGCCCTGTATGTGTCAATGCTAATCCAGTTACAAATACCAGAGTTAGCAGGTCAGGGTTATCAAGCATCAACATCCATTTTAGACAATTACAGAGTGTCAGCACCCTGAAAAGTCACTGGCAATATTATTTCATACCAAGAAATCACACAAAGGCAACGCTGGCATTTCACACCTGCAGGGTTAGGGGTTCGATTCCCCCTGGCTGACTGTGTTGCTTGCATGCTCTTCCAGTATTTGTGTAGGTTACCTCCTAAGAGGTTGCTTGGGTAAACTGCCCTTAACATTGGAGGATTTACGAAGAAAAATTGCACATAACTTATATGCAGTTTGGCTGCTGAGGTCAGTTCTCGCCATAGGAATGGAACACATGTCTCTTTAACTAACAGAAGATCGAGGTGTTTCCATGACACGAAGGAGGGACTTCGTTATACCCAGATAAACTACCGGATACGTCCCAGGAGGCTAACCTTAATCGTAATAATACCAACGAAGTGGTACAAGAGAAGCTTATCATTATTCGGAAGCATACTTAACCGTAATTAACCAAACATCTAGTTTTGCGAAGGTTCGAAGCTATAAATAATCACATAACAAATATTAAAAGCGTCAGCTTGCAGGTTACACGTGCCGGAATGTCAGTGTACGCGAGACTTATCGGACACGTTTTAATTAAATGGTCAAAAGATATTACGTCGACAGAAATTCTGTAGCACGCCAAGACGGCAGAAAATATTTCCTAGCAATTCGGATGTGTTAAAATGATTACAAAATGGTTATTTATTTTTTCAAAATCGTTTTGAATTAACAATAAAAAAAAATACATATCGAATATCAAATTCCTGGACAACATCAGAGCAGGTACAAATTGCTGAATTAGAAGGGGACCAACACCGTGCTCACCTTCAGGACAGACCCCCTCCGGCAAAGGCCCGTTAAACGCCCGCGGTCCCAGTCGCAGCACCCGGGTCCTCAGCTCCTTGCACATGACCGTGATTTCCGTCTGTCGCTTCGTCCAGAAACGCTGAAGTCGTGCAGGCGTTGCAAAGTTGGAGGTTAACCTGACCAAACGCATGTAGAAAGCGCCCGGCGAAAGGGATCCATAAACCACGCTGTTTTCTGACGAAATATATCGCAATGCACTTCCGGGTTTAGTTTCTTAAAGGGACAGGAGGTCGTAACATGCGCATATTAAACGATAAATATGGTTCTCACAACATTACAACTGTCAGAAATAAAGCCAGTAATGTAGTCATCCATCCTCTTTTTAAATTATAATTATAATAATTTATATATTACTATTATTATATAATTATAATAATTTAAATTTTGTAAATTAAATAAATAACGTGAATAACTAATTGATCAGATTAGTTAATTTCACAACCGATTGCCAATTACACACGCCAAATAAAAGGTGTGTGATTGTGTGGGTCCGCGGCAAGAAAAGAGATGGCGTCCAATTCAGGTAACATACTAAAGCACAAAGCCTTGGGAAATATGCGTTGTTCGGTTCTCAAATTTAAGTATAATAAATGGTTAGGTGAGATGGAGCTGGAGAAAAGTCAGCCGGCGTGCGAAACCGACGCTCTGAAAAACGAGGTTTGTTCCGTATTTTACTTGCGGGAGACCGTTTAACTATTAAAAAACGTGAATTAGCCACAGTAAACCAAGTGTCAAAGTCATTATAGTTTTTGATTAGCGAATTAGGGACCTGACGTTGTTGGCACTGAGAATGCATTATCAGTGGTAAGCTGAAGCAGCCAGTGAGGAAATATACACAATATAACGGTCAAGGGTCTGGTTCCCTACAAGTCAACAAGCTCAAATGTACGAAGACCCACCCCACTTTCTTGGGCACCCTGAAACATCCCACTGCTATAATCTGCTGCCTTTTTCTCAGCCTGCAGAACTGCTGAAAGATCTCAATGGGAGACTCTCTGAACTTCAGGAGAGGATAGACCTGTGCCACAAGCTGCTAGTGGACCTGACGGCTCTGCGGGACGTTATAGCTGTGTGTTTGGGGGGTGGCTCTTTTGAAGTCCTTCCCACTATGTTCTTGCGCTCGTACAGATGGATTTTGCTTTTGTTTTCCAGGCTAAGAATGATGGGAACATAAGCACGTAGAAAGCAAACTCCAGAGAATGTGCCCCCCCGCCCCGCCAAGGAGAAACCCTTTGTATTTGTTTTCATTGCAATAAAATGTGGGAAAATGGACAAGTCAAAGGATTTAATTAGTATTATATTGCTTTCAATTCCAAAAAGTTATATTTACTTAATAATGATGCTTTATACAAAACAAGCATATAAGCAAACAAATTTTCACATTGTACATTCTTTAAAATACAAATTCTTTACATGTTAAATTTAATCTCTTTGGGTTTTGGAGACACTCTTCCTTTGGAAGCATTAAAAATCCTATTCATTAACCCCAGGTGGCTCAAAAGAGCAGAACAAATCCAGTGTACCAATGTTACATTTTTTTTGTTTCCCCCCCCAACCTGGGACTAGACCTGGCCAAACCAGGAATTAGAGCATTTAATAAGGGGGGAGAGGGTCTCTAACCAGCCACATGACCGTAAAGCATAGCTGGTAAAAGCCAGGCTTTTGAAGCAACAGTGTAGCCATCAGATCTGTTCACGCCTCTTCTGCTGAAGGTCTGAGTCCCACCTGCAGGTATGACGGCGCCGGGGGGGGGGGGGGGGGGGGGGGGGGGGGGGGGGGGGGGGGGGGGGGGGGGGGGGGGGGGGGGGGGGGGG
>JAODLD010000144.1:24357437-24377383 GCA_026781065.1 Mormyrops boulengeri | reverse complement strand
ATCATTGGTGGTAAAATCCAGGGTTTTTTAGCAAAAGTGTTGCCATCATTTCTGGTCACGCCTCTTCTGGTTTAGGTCTGCTTCCCCCCTGCAGGTTTGCCGGCACCGTGCCCCCCCCCCCCCCCCAATAAAGCAAGTCCGAAAGAAAAAAGACAAAAGCTGAAAATTTTGCTGTAAATGCCCTTCAATTTGGTGCACACTATGCTGAAATAATGCGAGAATGGCAGGCTATGGAAAATGCTGACTGCACATTAAGTCAAACCAGAGTTCCATGGTCATATATAAAAAAAGTTGTCTCAAGTGACTAATCTAATTCTTACAACAGAATTTCATTTTCACATGTCTAACATCTCCCCCCAAAGTAATGTTTGACAAAACAACTCGATGCATAAGGGAAACAAACTCTTTAAAGATCGAAATGCATGAAAGCTGAAATGCACGCGCAGTCTATTTTACATATTGCAATTAATTTGAATGAATGCATGAGCCGTTTAAAATACACCACACCACTTTTACGTATACTTGCCACTGCTTCCTCAGAAACTGACCATACCAGACACTCCCAAGATACATGCAGTCATGGAGTAATGAGCGCAAGCAACTGCTTCCGTAACAGGATGGGAAAGATTTGCAGCCTCGGCTGTCCCATGCACACGGGACATTGGGAACGCCCCCTTGGGAATGCTGCTGGCCAATGAGACATTGCATAGCTTCTTTCCACATTTGGAAGCGACTGACCAAGACAGAATGGCCACAGAGAAAAAAAACAAACTCAGAAGTGTCACACTGTTCCACATGCGAGTCTTTGACCATTCCGCTTTCCAATTCCAAGCTGGACTACTTCATGAAAAGATGACAAAGAACATCACCTGTTAATTTCCTCATTAGTTAACAAAATAAATTAACAGATGAAACTGATTTTACATGTGCACACTTCTAACACTTCCCATATTTCTAAAACAAAGTGCTTATGATACCACAGAACACTAAGCTACTCTAAGAAGGTCCTTAAAAATAAAGATGGAAATCAAAGGTTATTAGCCAACATCCCACAATCCTTGGCCAGCATGCCATGGGAACACTGGGGCAGTCCTCCTGCCCAAAATTACAACAAAACACTGTGCCGACATGGGATTATGAGCTCAGCAGCACGCTGCGCTGAGGTGCAAATGACACCGCCAGGTGCCTTCAGCCAAATTTAAAAGTAATTTTCATACAATGTTATTTCCACTTCAGAAAAACTGTTTAGGGAGAAAAAAATAAGTACAAAAGAAAAAAAAAAAGCCTAATTAAAATTGCTCTTATGTGAATTCTTTTAACCGGAAATTTGGGAAACAAAATGAATAGAGCCACACAGAAATGGTAAAGACCGTTGAAGGAGGAGGGCTGGCTGTTCAAACACACACTTCTTGTTTTGTGTCCAGGTCCTGCTCTCAAAGGCAACTGCAGAAACATCACAAATCAGATGACGTGTGACTCCTTGGCACAAAAAAAGAAATAAAAACTGCAGATGGCATGCACTTTGCCATCCCATGTTCCTGTGTTACTGTGCTGTGACCATACTGGGTAGGAGGGATGGGCAAGTAAGCAGACTGTAGAAAAGCGCTGTATTGATAAGCAGTTCAATCCTTCACGTTTCTTTCCATCCTATGGGATCACTATGGCGACCGCACAAGAACAGAGACCTACGCTACTCTACAACAGACTCCTCCTCTGACTGACATGAAACCACCTCCTCCCTCACCCACAGACCCCCCCCCCTCCCCCAAAAGGCAAGACAAACCCGGTACCTTCCGTCTCCAAACCCAAAGTCGGAACATCTGAAGTTATACAAAAATACAAATTCAGTAATCTAAAGGAAGGATATTATCAAATGTATTTACAGTATGATTAATTGCTCATTTCCCGAGGTTACAGCAGTGTTACATAAACGAGGACTCTCAGTGCTGACGGGATCGGTGGGAGGGGCCCTACCTAAATGGCTATTAGGTACTGTGGGACAAACAGGGGGAAAAAAAAAACAGGCTGTCTAATTGCACTCCATCGAAACAAAAGCAGGAAAACTCAACTATTCTAGTTGTATCAGTCGCACTCAACTCTATCCCTGAGGGGTTGTTAAAACACACAGAATGTGTGAAGCTGATTGCCTGTGTCACAAACTGGCAGGGAAGGGACTGGACCCAGCAGCAGGGCTGCAACAGCCGACGCCTGTGCTGCCTGTGAGTCACGGTCTGGGGGGGGGGGCGGAGGCGGGGCTGCAGGGTTAAGTCCAAGGCCGAAAACTATGTCCGTGGACCCTGAAAAGCTTCATTTAAAAAACAGCAAAAAAAAAAAAAAAACAAAAAAAAAAACAGTAACATCAAGAAAGGTGTGACATTCACCCCAATTCCATGTCTGTGCAGTAAATTTGAGGGGGTTTACAAAAGGACGATGTCAGGACTTGGTCCACAAATATCAGGCAGAAGTCAAGACAAACCCCAAGGGATCTGACAAGTAACTATAATGGCAGAAATTAAACATTTGAATAAATTATCTAGAAAATTAAATATTAATTTAGTAATAGGCAACTGTTTGCAACATATAACTTTGAATCGGAGTTAAAAGGCAAGCAAGTTTGTTACAGGTTTTACAATCGATACGAACAGGAGTATAAAAGGTGGGGAAACAAAAGCTACTAATTAACCTGGACTGTGATCACATTTTCTGGATGATACTAGTATTTCTAGTAAAAATTCTACACGACATTTTCAATCCCACAAGACATTTGGTGGGACCGCCTCTAGTCCCGCCCCACAGGACCACGTAGCGAATCACATGTGAGACGCTGCTCAGAAACCTGACCGATTCTCCCAGCATGCAGTACATTCTGTTTATTCGGCAGACATCCACTCAGCTCTGCATCCAGCAAAGCAAGGCAGACTGCTGGGACGAAGGCGTCCTCCGCTCAGTGCTCTGGCTTCCTTTTCAGAGGTGACAGTAATTTAACATCTAGTTCAGCGTTGACTTAATCCTTAGTGTAACTACAAGCGTACTTTTGGGAGTTAAGCTACAGTGAAGTACAATGCATATTTTTTTGTTAGGAAAATGCCACCTCAGCTTTGCCAGTGTTTAGTGTTAGTTTTTAGGACACACATCAGGGATGCAGATCACACCAGAAGTGGGTACAGTACTACTCATGTGCACAGGTGAGCACCACTGCCCACGACTGTCGGTGACGGTTCGGCTCCAGGCTGTGTGAGAGCGCCATATGATACCCAGAATGCACTGCAACGCAGGAGGCCCAGCCGGGGCCCCCCGCGACGGCTTTCTCCCCACCCGACAATTCATTTGGCGAAACCGCCTGCCTGTGTCCCACCCCCGGAGAAGTCATCGGCCACGAGGAGCAGAGCCTCAATGGCGCTTATGCTTCCGGGCGTCTCAGGGCTCTGCAGGGACAGGAAGTCGGAAACGTCCATGTTAATTAGGGCATCGCCGGCGGTGTCTGGTGCTGCGGAGCTGCCCGGCTCTGGAGGAAAGGCCTGTGTGGGAGTGGCTGCGGGCACCCCCTGCTGCGTCCCGCCCTGCACTGGGGCCTCAGTCCTCTGGCAGGGAGACGAGATTGATCGGCCCGAGCAGCACCCCAGGGATGAAGGCGGGGCTGTCGAAGGAACAGGAACTATGGGAGGGGGAGGCGGGGCTGGCGGAGGGGGTGGAGGCTTGGGCGGGGCCAGATCTGTGGACTTGGCACCACCCTTGTCTTTGGAGTCCCTGCACGCACACTGGCACTGACAGGACTCCTCCTGCTTGATGATAATGACAGGAAGGCTCAGGCCAATTTGCTGCACGGAGCTGCCTGTGAAATGAGAGACAGGGCACATCTGAGCACTGTGCACAGGGCCACGCCCACCAGGAAAGGACACACCCACTCAGCAGCACCACACCCACCTGAATTCCCTCCTACTGGTATGGCTGTGGTGAAGAACACCTTTTCTACCTTTGTACCTTGATGCTGCTAAAACAGAAGATTGCGAAGGTTAAACCGACTAAAAAGCACAAGTAAACAAATGCCTTACATAAATAACTAGCTCTGCTGGAGGCAAAGCTGGTGCCCTAAATCAATTTCTTTACATAAATATTTACATTTCATTAGATTTTGATATTTGATTTGGAGAATTCATTGGGGGCGACCGTGTGTACCGGCGGCTCGGAGCCCTGCTGGGCATTGGTGGCACTACTGAGAATCCACTGCAGGTTCTGGTCCGACATGACGATGCTGGGCTGCAGGAGGTTCTGGGTGGGGGCAATGGTGATGCTCGGGCTGGGCGTCAGCATGGGGTTGGTGGTCAAAGGCACGGTGTGCACCGCGGCTGGCGCTGCCTCCGCCGCTGTCACCACTGGGGCGGCACCGGGGAGCAGGGCTGTCGGCGCAGCGCTGGGCTGGGTTTGAGCAGGTCCTTCCTGCTCCAGGAACTTAGCTGGGAGGGTCAGGTAGTGCTGGGAGCCCTGTTGGCTGGGCCCCTCTGGCCCCTGGGTCATCCCCGACAAGGGCGCAAAGGTCACTGGGGAGGGGCCCAGTGTGGTGGGGGCAGAGCTTGTGGCTTGGGAGGGGGCCAGGGAGGCAGTCTGCGGGGGGGCCTCCAAGACAGGGGTGTTCAAAGATGAGGAGGAAGAGGATGAAGAAAAAGGCAGAGCCCCAGAAGCCATGGAACCACCATCACCCACAGTGGCTGTGGGCAGGGCCGGCTCTTCTGAGCTGAAGGGCTCTGTGAGGTTATCTGCAGCATGCAGACAGAAAGCAGGTTACGCGCCAAGCTGAGCTTCAGCCCGGCGGCGGCGGTCAGCATGGCTCTCCCTACCTGGGGGCTGGGTCTCGTCCTGACTGACACTGTTTTCTGGACTCTGGAACATCAGCTCGAATATCCTCACGGGTGTGACGCTATTCAGATCCAGACCTTGAGACTGCGAGATGCACCGGAACAAAATCAGACGAGCTTCATCGCGACAGTGCGATGGTATGTCACGGAGAGAGCCAATAGCCCAAGGCTTACTTACGTTCTGCATGTTTTCTTTGAGCTCAGAGTCTGTGGAGAGCAGGCTCAAATCACTGAGGCAAAGAGAATGATTCGCATCCTGGAGAAAAAAAATCCAGAAAAAGAATGAAAGATGAAAGTTTTACTTAGCAAATGTAAAATACAAATGTTAACCTTTCTGGAGGGAGCTGAGCCAATTAAGACTCGGGAAGGGAAATTCCAGAAGACCCCTCGGTGCGTGAACATGGCCCAATGTCCTCAGTCTGTACTGGAGTGTCATGGAGGTAAAGGAGGCTCTCGGAGGGTCGGGGTTACACACAGAGTACAAAAGCTGCTTGACCCTTGCAAAGGCTACACTAAGCATGCCTGTCGTTTGCCCAGCAGGGGGCAGCCTGAGGAGGGCCTTGCCTCAGAGAGTGAGTTGCTCAGCGCGAAGTTGGGCCCCTTATCGTGGCCCCGGATGTGGCTCTTCAGGCTGTACTGGGAGCTGAAGGTCTTTTCGCAGCCATCGCTGGGACAGAGGAATGGCTTTTCCCCTGGGGCACAGACAGGCAGACACACGATCAGTCACATGAGCCTTTCAGGAAACAGCCTGTCTACCCTGTCTTTTTATACCGCCTCACGCAGGTCGGCAATGTCCAAAGCCTGTAAGGAGCTCATCCACAGACTTAGAGCCCGCTGGTCTCCCAGTGCTGTTAAACAGCCTCGCTAGGGCGCCCCTCCCTGCTGACTCAGCGACACCGGAGTGGAGGCTCGACCATTCGCTTTTTATTCCCACGGCAGCAGCACACTGGGGCTTACAAATGGGGCAACATGGCTTTGGTGTCTGGGCAAAGTTATGCTTGTACCGGAGTGTAACTGTACACCTGTACTGGCAGAGCTAACGGTTAACTCCTGCCCCGAATCGGTCAATACTAAATCGAAAGATGTATTTTAAGCATCACCCAGCAATACAGCAGTTCGACAGTTACCTGTGTGGGTCCGGACGTGGGTCTTCAGGTGGTGACTCGCGGCGAACGCTTTCCCGCAGCCGTCGTGGTCACACCTGAAGGAGATGCAGAGGGTCATGAGTCAGGACCTGCTGTCCACATGGGCAGGGGAGGGAAAAGCAGGCGGCACACCAGTTGCACGGGCCCGTGAAGTAACGGACATTTAAGCATGAGAAATCAGAAGGGTGTTTATGTTTAGAGTACAACTTGTAACTTGTAACATCATGAACCAAACAAAGCATATTAATGACTTCTGTGATTTTCAGTGGCCATGCAGGAAGAGTAGGGAAGCGAAGTACTAGGCCGGCATCCTCAGAAGAGGCCATGATGTTAATTTGTATTCTACCCCTGTACACTAAAGCAGGCAATCCCCACGCAGCATGAGCCACGAGCCGTTCTCTCTATGGCTGGCACTGACCGGAACGGCTTCTCCCCGGTGTGCGTGCGGATGTGCTTCCTCAGGTCGCTGAGTGTGGTAAAGTACTTGGTGCATCCTTCCGATTCACAGTTGAACGTTTTCCCCGTGTGCAGCCTCTGGTGTGCTTTCAGTCTGCAGATGCACACACACACACACACACACACACACACACACACACACACACAGAGTGAGGTTAGAAACCCACTGCTGGGTAACTAAACAGCAGCAGGATGGAGAGAGAGGTCAGGAAGGTGACAGACCCCAGACTGAATGGAAATCAGTAAACAGACAGCCTTAGTTTCCCTTTCAGCCATTACAGTAGATTAACAAATGTCACAGACTGTTACACATATAACTGATATTAAAATACACAATAAAAGGCATAAATACACTGCGCGGCCAAAAAAAAAGTCGCCATTATTCGTTGGACGCCTTTAGCTTGATGATTATGACGCTCATTTGTCATGACATTGTTTCCACAGGCTTAGGCAACATCTCACCCATTATTTTCATCCAGATTTGCATTCATTTCTCACTGAGATCCTGTATTGACAAATGAGTTGAACCACTCCATAAAGCCTCCTTCGGCACATCCCAAAGACCTTCAATGAGGTTAAGGTCACAACTCTGTGGTGAAAATGATTCCTCATGCCCCCTGAACTACTCTTTGACAATTCGAACCCAATGAATCTTGGCCTTCTTGTCCTGGAATATGCCCATGCCAACAGGGAAGAAAAAAATCCATGAATGATGGATGGAGGTGTAACCTTGCCATTCAGTAGATTCAGATACTCAGCTGACTGTACTTTATTGCTGCATAACGTTGCTGAGCTGTAATAATGATCCAGTCATTGGCTCTTAAGTATTTGCCGATATAAATTCAAATGGCGACTTTTTTTGGCTGGGCAGTGTATCATTTAATATGTGTGTAACACCGGCAAGTGGTGATCACGCATAAACTTTTTCCTCTGTTAACCTTTCGAATTACGTATTTCTAATAAATTATCAATAAAATTAAATAATTGATTTCCAAAGCATCTACATTGAATCACAGTATAGATTTTTGCCTACCATGCAGGTGACACACAACCTTAGGTACTATAAATCACACAAAGAGGTGACAAAGAGGAGCCCGTTCCACTCCAGCGGTAGCCCACCTGTACAGGGTGTTGAAGGCCTTCTCGCAGCCCTGCACGTCACACTCGAAGGGCTTCTCCTTGGTGTGTACGCGCACATGGATCTTCAGGCTGTAGGAGGTGAGGAAGGCCTTCCCGCAGCCCTGCTGGTTGCATACGAAGGTGTACTCGCCGCGGTGCGTTTTCTGGTGCGTGCGTAGGTTGCCCGCCGTGCTATAGGTCCGAGTGCAGCCCTCGAACATGCACTGGTACCTCTTCACCTGGGGGAGGGGGTTTATGAACATTTAGCAGGGGCTTTAATGACCTTCCTTTATGTTCCCAGCCTGCAGGACACTGGGCCTGGAATGTTCCACGGCTTGAGGCCCACATCTTGCACAATAAGAGCCAATGTGAAAAATGAGAGGAGCTTTACATAAAGTTGGCATTTAAAGCCAAGCATTTACATAGGCTGAAATGTCCTACAAAGCTCAAAGATGATGTATTAACTGATGTTCAAGGCATTTAATGTTGACAACCTCATGCTTCGGTTTACAGGAAATAGAACCCAGGGCTAAAAATGGGTCGCTTACAGAGGAAGCAACAGTGGGAGAATGTGGGCTTCACCACACATGACCAGTGAGGAAACGCTTGCGGGTGACTGCACTAAAGGACCAGAGAAACAGCCCAAGCGTCGAGAAGCGAAGGGTGTTGTCTGAAGCTCGCTGCAGTAATCGATTCAAAGAGAGTGCGTCTGAAAGGAGCTCCACCACAATAAGTTTCTCAACCACTGTTTACTATTTTGATTTAAACATTTCATGATGCCAATTCATATTAAGGTCATTGAAAGTTCCATATTAACTATACAGCCAAAAACAAGAATATTGTTAACATGGGCGGTGGTGCAAGGAGTACTCCCAGGGGAGGGTAAAGTTAGTCAGTACGGTGACCGTAATCCCCCCCCACCTGTGTGACACAGCCCCGTCAATCGCGGAGGGCAGCTGAGCAGATGCTGTGGCAGGGGCTGACGCAGAGAGTGATTAGGTAAGAGAGGGACAACTGTGGGAAAGAGGAAGTAGGTTATGTGCCCGTTGCTGTTTCAGATCAACCACAAAGCCAACGGGATTGGAAGCTTGTCCCCCATACTCACTCCACACAGGGGGCAAACACAATAAGGCGCTAGGATTTAACATAAGCCTATGTCAGTTTCTGAAAATGCACCAGGAAATCCAACAGAGCCAACCTTACAGTGATGTCAAACAATGTACTCTTAGGTGGCAGGGAGCACCTAGCAGAAAACACTTCATTATCTCTCTGCAAATTACAAGGAAACCAAAAAGTACATAAAGGATTAAGACAAACAGAAGCTGTGGGAGGTGAAGAGTGGACAACTGACAAAGCCAAGCAATTGTGTACTTCAGAAAACGTTTCACACTGATTCAATAAAAGCAAGATAAACTGACAGCACCGGCCAGCTGACCTTATGCTAATCAGCAATTCTGAAAAAGGGCAGGAGGCAACCTGTCCTGACAGATCATAGTAAATTAACAGTAAATAACAAAGTAACAGTAAATATGCAAAATCCCAGAACATGTCTGCTAGACAGCTGCTTTAAGAGAGCTTCTATTGGCAGCCCTGAAATGTGGACTGCACACTGATTGGTTTGACGGCATGCTGTCCCTCATGCCCAACAGGCATCCAACGCGACTGTCTCGCTTGGGCATCAATCTGCTGATTAATCTGCAATCAAGGTGATGATACACAGGAGGCACACAAAACTGCCTCATGACTCCATCTGTGGACCACAAGCCGTGTAGAAACATCAGAAATGGTAAGAAGCCTCAGATGAAATATGCTGGACTCCCTTTCCTGGTGGAGGGGCTGGGGGTCACTGGGTCATGCTGACATCACCCTGCTTTCAGTCAGAGTGGGAGCCCATGTTCCATATATGTTGTTTGTCAAACATTTCTAATGCCTGAAAGAGCACATAGCAACCCACCAAAGTAGTCAGCAAAAACAACAGGCAGAATCTCTCTGCAACCATCAATTCAGTACCAGTTCAAGGGGAAAGTCATTTACTTAAAGGACGTATTAAATAAATCTTCAGCTGATATATTCCTAATATATTACAATATGCATTTTAAAAGAATAGATATTGTTACATAAGAGAACATTACATGAGTCACTGTTATATCAGTCTTTAAGACTGACATTCTGTGCTGCTCTGCATATGATGAGATACTACTGGACATTACATCTCCTTTGTATTGGTTCCACTTAGCATTTATTTTCCAGCAATCCTGGAACATTTTCTAGAATTTTAAAATTGTGTTCATAAAAAAAAACATTAATCAAATACAGATTCCTGCTGTGTCTGTATCTAGCAGAATTATAACATTCTGCATTATGTTTTACAGGTAGGCAGTACAGAAAGCAAAGAGCTCCTATTGTACAGGCATGATATCCAATTAACAAAATAGTAGTATTGTTTGATGCAATTGTAAGACACTACTGCAGAGTGCCTTGTACTGATGTAACTGCTGATAACTCTAGGAGGATTAATTTAATAATCAAAATTATGCAAAGAGTTCATTGAGTTCCCTCTTTAATCAGCCATAGTCTACTGCTGTCTTAATTACATCACTCCTCTGCTTCAACCAAGAGCTGTTAAGCAGATAAGTCTCTGAGAACAGAATATCACTTGACATTTGAGGACGAGTCAGATTCGAATGCAGACATGTAAATCAGAAACTTAACTACAGACTGTGAAGCACATTTGATTTTTTCCCCATACTAAAATCTGTACACTGAATTGGCAGTGTTTCACCATTTCAAATGTGTCAATGTTTTGTTTAACTGTGCAGCATAAACTTCTCCCTCTATCTGGGGATCGGCTGCCTCCTTCACAAAGCCAGCGTGGGGTAGTTACCAGCGCTCATTCTCACTTCAGGCAAAGAGATAAAGGTCAAAGGTCTTAAAAGGCCACCCAAAAGAGCCTTTCCCAGACGTGGACACGTGGTATGGCTGCATTTTGAGACATCAGATGCTCTGTGAGTGTGGATTGAGATGTATCACATGAGCTCACGTGGTAGATATGGCCTTGGGGCAACCATAACCATTTCAAAAAAATGTGTTACATTCATACACAAAACAGCATTTCCTCTTATTTCTAGGTTACTGTTAGGTGAGGAGATAAGAGGCTGTTGCCATGGCATAGTACTTTTTTTTTGGAGGGGGGGCGGGGGTATGAAGCAGAAAGGCTGTGACAAGGCACTCTAACATTACACAGCAGAGGACAAAGACACAAACATCATGGTCTGAACAGAGACACGATACAGCAAAGCAGCCTATTAACTATTCCTATTGCAGATCTGACAGCTCCTTTTACGCCGTTATCCGCAACGCCTCCTGCTACGTGCCAGGAAAAGAGGCAGAGCCAGCCTGTCAGCCCATGACGGGCACAGTCATCCAGGACTGCGCAGTCCACTTGGTCTCTGCTCAAAGAGACTCCTCAGAACCACAAGACACAGCAAACAACACATCTCTGTTGCCCAGATAATCAAGATGGCATGGATTCAGAATAATTACTCTGCACTCGCCGTGCTAGTCTAATTACTGTTGCCAAACCAGTCTACATTTAGCTTGAACACCTACAACTATACCATGTTTGAAATGCTCCACAAAGCTAATTGGAGAAACTCACTTCAAATAACTCCCTCTTGCTCACAAACACTTCACATTCCAGCATCATGTTGCCAACAAATCATTTCTCATTTCCTGCCTAAGATTTGTTAAAGTTCTCACTGCCCCATAGCTTAAGCTCCGTACCAACTGAGATAACAGTCCCATAACTTTCATGCAAAGCTGAACTATTTGATTTGTGTGAAAGTAACAAAGCAACACACTTTGGAAAACCATCTGACCCAGCTTTACTTATTGGCAGGGATGTGAATTGCCTTCCTGGCAGCGATGCGATATATCCGACATAACGCTAGACAACAGTCCTGGTTCTTACAAAACAATGCAATGGCATGTAAGCAGGGGAAGGGTTGGCATGCTAAAAACTGTGGTAACACAGGAAGAAGCTCTCTGTCCAGGAGTCTGACTCTGCCAAGCAGGTCAAAGGGTAGAGGCCAGAATACAGGGCAGTTGCTGCACTGCCATGTTGGGCTTTCACTGAAAAGCCCACCCTGGAAGTAGGTAGTCATCATATAAACATTAATGAAGGGAGCAGTAGGGAAAGTTACCCAGAGTGAGTCAAAAATGAACCAAGGCCTGACATGACATCCGGACCAGAATGCCAGGTCATTAATCAGCACTACAGCTGAGATATTTACAAAAACAATTTCATGTTTTTAAATATTTCTTTCTGCAAACACTAATCTGGCCATGTCTACACATCAGCTACATCTTTCAGTGCAAGCAAGAGAGAATCCTGCACCTTTGTTTCACGCCAAACACTGCAACTAAAACAAACTCCTTCCCTCTTGACAAATACAGCACCACAGAAATCCATCAGACAAATGGGGGGCATCGCAGCCCAGGATTCAACCACAAACGCCCAGAACTCCTCAGTCTGCTTTTGGAACATATACCTACACCAAGTGAGGCTTCCAAAAGCTCCTGCAAACAGAAACGTCACACCTATACAGACGCTCCTCTACTTACGAACGTTCAACTTACGAACTTTCAGGCATACGAACGAAGAGGACTGTAAGTCCAAGTTGTGTTCACTGGGCTCCTGTTTCCTGTCCACAACCATTTTTTTTTTCTGCGCTCCAGTTCCGCCTAGTACGACTTCTGGCTGCTACTCCCGCTGCGCAGCAGTGTAGCATGCATACTCCCGGCATCCTAGTTCTTTGTACTTGCGTATGCCCTTAAAATGATGTTGAAATGTTCGTAAGTCGTTATTCAAGTTGCGAATGGCCGTTCAGAACGTATCTCTTTTGTGAGTAGAGGAGCGTCTGTATTCGTTAGGTAATGAACCAAGAAGTGGGGATTACCTCTCTTTGCTTGGTTTCTGGACATTCCGAGTGCAGGGTAAGAGTGGCCCCTTCGATATTCCGTGGCATAGGAGTGGACCCAGGGTTGATGATGAACTGGATCTGGTCTGGCGAGATGGTGTGGTGGACATAGCCCTGTGACATGCCATCAGGGTCCACCATGAAGGCCAGGCTGGCCTCCTCGTCGCCGTCGGCCAGCAGAGCCATGTTGTCACACTGGCCATCATCCTCGCCTTCCTCGTCCAGGTTGATGGGGTCCTGCTCAATAAGCACGGTGGTGCGGTCATAAATGCGCCGCGAAGGGGAAGAGGACGATGGCGGCATCAGGCCATCTTTGTCGAAGTCCACCATTTTGTCATCGTCCTCCTCCTGGGTCAGATTCTCTGTCTCCCCTTTGAAGTACATGGCCTCCTTGTCAGGGCCATTTTCGCCCATGGTGGTGCACGGCGTGATCACGCCCTCTCTGTTGACGGTGCACTGCAGTGCCCTGCAGAGATGGGAGTGGGAGTCAGTTTCAGAATGGACAGCCACACTACTCTCTGAATGAGGCACTAGTCTCTTAGGCGGGTCCCTTTCAAACACGCATTTTGGAACACTGAGCTTCTTTCAGAATTATACAAAGTGAAGACAAGGGGTAAAAAGACTTCACAAAGACAATATTTTCAACCAACTGAATATAAACACACTTTTGCAAGATTTTAAACTACCAATACTTGGTGAATGACATACCATAGACGTTTAAAAACCGCACATAAAATGAAGGACTGCTTTAGCTGATCTGTAAAATGCCTTCTGGTTTCTACTCTTTGCGATGCTTTCTGTCAGTTGGAAACTACTGAAACAGCAGAAAGGAGTGAAACCACAGCAGACAACCCAACAAGTGAGTTTCAGTGATTCCAATAGTAAGTGAGCTTGTTTAAAGAAAAAAAGATGCAAGACTATTATTTTGCACATGTTATTGTCTCTTGGATGAGCATTGATCATTAACAACCTCAAGAATTCTCCGTTTCCAATACGTTGTTTCCACCTGTACGTTGAAACAGATGCCTGATATTACCCTTTTTTTTACTACTTACACTGCCTAATGAAAAGGCAAGCAGCCATACTTTCAGCAAAGCACATGCAAGGTAAGTGGAAAAATGACAACATACTATTTTCAGCTAGTGTCAAGCATCAGGCACAGGTTACGAAAACAAAATAGCTGTGGCATGGCACCGTCTTCCATGATGGGGATATCAGAAGGCTGGCGTCCGCATAGTTTCTTGTGTTAGATTCATTAACTGAATGAGTGAGAACAAAATTCCATACACCAATCATTAACTCAAAAACAATTTCATCATCTACACACACACACACAAATTTGTCTGCAGAGTGGAAAATATAACACGGAACATGACTGTGGTACTTATTTTAAATTCATATGAATACAGAAATGGCATTTAAAAAGTTCATTTAAAAAATCAAGAAAGAAGCTCTGTGTGATAAAGATATATCTGTTAGAATATGCTGGAAACATTTTTACACTAGTTGATGCACAGTGCCAATTCTGTTATTGCAAGAGTCAATATATTAAAAATAAACTAAGAGTTTATGTAACCCTAAGCAATACAAACTGATCCTCAGGGATGAAAAGAATTTGCTACTTTGTTTGAAAATAATATTTCTTTGTATTAAGAATACAAATGGCAACACATTATGACAAAAGTCAGAAAGAAACAGCATACTGATCCATTTTCATAAGGATTAAGGAGCACAAATATTTTTACTATCATGGAGTAGAAACAGGAGGTAAGTAACATTTTTGTCACAAAAGCATTCAACAAATAGTTTAAGTACTATCAATAAAGAAAAACTTCAAGCATTTAATCGATATCTTTTTGGTGGTGAAATAATTCAGTGCTGAGTGTGAGTGATATCAACAATTTTATGTCATATCAAAAGTATTTTTTTATACTGGCAGGCAAGTAGCATCTAATTAACTAAGAGTTCAGCGTGTTCCCATAGGACTGGGTGTGAGACGCATCGACTGATCATAACCATGGTCAGAAAATCTGCATTTATCACTCTCTGCATTATGGTGAGCACATCTGCCAGGAAACATCTATATAAAACATCTTTGACATAGTGAAATGTCGTATAGAAACTGAAAACGGCAGTCCATGGAATTTCAGGAAGCTCATTCCGTGCTGTCCGATCTACAAAACTCAATCGATACAAAATATAAAGCTGGTTCAAGTTTGATATATATCCAAAAACGACATTGGAAGTTACTGAGCGATAAAACGTCAAAATAAAAGTTCGCTTTAAACGACTGAATGTCATGGCATGATGAACGGACGGTGCATTATTACATACGGGAGCCCTATCTTTAGGCAATAATGTAACAGACAGGCCCGTTACTATCTATACAACAAATTACAAATGCTATAGTATATTGCCAATAAGCCAAAGTCCATCAACATGTTTGCTTTTACAAACGTTTGCTTATAAAATTATCCACTGATTTACATGCAGGTTAAAATATGATTTTTAAATACTTTTATTGTTAATCGGGATACAACCTGTCACTTTGCTTTATGCTGTCCACTGTACTCTTCTTATCTCTGGAAGATGTAAATAACGCATAGATTTTACGCTGAAAAAAATGACTAAAGGAGGGATGACACTTAAAAACAACAAATTCAGAAGCTCTTGATGGGGACTAGTCTTGGGGGTTGACAGGACTAAGCTAAAACCGTAGGTCTTTGGCTATGACAGGGTCTAGCTGTGACATGCCGCTTTCCACCTCCTTGGCGGCTATGACCCAGCTAGCACTCGCCGAAATACAAAGCAGGACCTATGAGACTAATCACCATCATGGACAACACCAAGATGAAACTAATGATCTAAATAAGGAATAAAACCTGCGGGAAAATTATTAGCAATGCCCTGCTGACTAACCTAGCCGCTAGTTAGCAAGTTAGCGGCTCGGCTTGTTTTTTGACAGAAAACTGTCCATTTAATTAGCAACTATCCGGTACCTGCCGAGTTGGACTACTAGATATTTACACCGTTTAGATTAACCTAATACTACTAGCAGACATCCACCATGACTAGTCCTTTTGGCTCAGGGCAAACCTTATACAACTAGCCTAGCCACCAACTGTCACTGCGAACATAACGCGACCAGCCAACTAGTCACCCAGTAGAGGCCAAACGTTTATTAACCATAATCTAAAAGTCGCCGGAGTACATAACGAGCATCCAAATGATTCAGTTGGTTAGTTTTTAACTAGTAGCAGCGGACTCTTTTAGACGCATCTAGCTTAACGGCCAGCTCGCGACAGCAAAGAGAACTAAGTCTTGACAAAAACAGTAAATTTAAACAAACCAAACACGCAGGCAATTTCTACCGAAGACTCGACACCCTCACGGCAGTGCTTAGGCAGTGTTATACGCGAGAAGAGGATTACCGGTGGAGAAACGACGCCGACTCGCTGCGAATTTCGGGTTGCTAGCACTTTCTCCTCTTCCCCTCCCCAGCGCTACCATGATTAAAACGTCGTCACGCCTCGGCTTCCTCCTCCCGGAGCATCATGGGAAGGCGCGATCCGCTCCTCCGCCTGCCGCTGTCAAACCATCGTGCTCCTCGGTTTGTTTGTCACAAATTTGTGTGCGATCCGATCTCCAGTATATCTGTGTGTCTTTCTATCAGTCAGTCAAAGGAATGTCCGATGTCTGTGCGGTGGGGTCCACGCTCTGCCATATCTCCGTGCGGTCCGGTTCTCGGTCTGTCTGTCTTTCACAACAGTGCGCGATCGGGTTCCTGTCAGTCTCACAGCCCAGTACAGTCCGATCTGCCGCTTGTCTGTTAAAAACCAGCCAATTACAGTCTGCTACCCGGATTGTCTTGCTTAGTACGGCGGTCAGTTCCCCGCTTCTTCCAGTCACGCGTGGCTCGGCCTCATTCGGTTATACTTTGCTTCGGTGCATTTAATGGAGCCATTCGTACTATTGTAGAGGATTCAGTGTGTTTTACAGCAGGCTAATAAATGACGTGACTGTATTTTTATCCCTCTAAAGGGCGACATTTTAACATAACTACTGCTTTTTGAAGGTTCCTTTAACCTTTCGAATCACAGAATTCACTTTAAATTGCTATTATTTGTTGCTACTCACTGTATGGATTGTTCTGCCCCATAGTTTTCCCATGAAAATACATATAATGCATCTATAGCGATTAATCTAGCAATCTTTTGTCTCGATTCGATACTTTTTAAAATGTTAAGACCAAACTGAAACTAAAATAACATTTTTTATTAGTTAACTTACTTCTGGATCACATCCGTGTTAAATTTAATCTGAAAGTATTAACAAATACTAGAGTTACTATAAATACATGAAAAAGACCATTGCATCTAAATCAGCAAATAGTCACTAAGTGCTGTTGCTACGAGGTTGTTCGTTAGTTTTCCAGTAGCATTTCTTTTGAGCAACAGCGCAGTCAGAGAATGATGGCCTACCGTAAGGCAATCGGTTCCTAGGTGTTGATGATGTCCCGTTTGTTGTAATTCGATAACACTTCACGCTTCAAAACCAGCCTGTTTTTAAATTAAAATATTTTAATTATAACAAATCAAAACGAAGCCACCGAGTTAAAGCATATAGGCATACAGCTAGCAATTTATATATAAAAAATGATGACTTTACAAACAGTACAAATGAACTGAATCTAACATGTACATACTTTTTAAAAAATGTCAGTTTTCTACAAGTCTTCTGGTAAATTAACAGCACGTTAAAACTATTTCCTGCTCTGTACTTCATTTTGAAAACGAAGGTACAACAAATTATCTATGCACGTATCAAATTCCAATTTTTATATAAAAAAATATTGTTCTATACATTAAGCTGTGTATGTGTATGTTCTTCCAAAGCCACGGGAATGTCGTCATGAATGATCTGGGATGAGGAAATGCGTGAGGAATTCCCAGGTCTTCCTCTTCTCTGCCTGCTCCTGCTTCGCTGGTGACCTCAGTAAAAAGGCGGAAAAGATGGTTGCTGTAGACGAGAAGGGGAACCATTTAATTACCCATGTATTATAACTGAAAGATGATATACAGGGCCAAAGTACGTCGTCATAAAGCATAATTCCTATAATGTATTTTCACTATGATTTTGACATTGTATTTAATTATATTTCAAAGGTACACTGCTCCCGAATATGAAGGTGGAACCTCTTTGGTGTCTTTAGCAGAAATTCAGTCAAATAAATATGGAAATATTACTTCAGTTTTTGCATTATTTCACAGACAGTGATTTATTAATGCGTGCAATTATATTTGCTGTTTTTGCAAAGCAGTTCAAATTTAAAACACTGAAACATTTGCCCGGCAGCAGTACAAGTTGTTTGTGATTTGACTGAAAAGTGTATTACAGCAGTGTTATGTTATGGGTGCTGACACAGGATCCAATACAATGTCTTAGGTTTATTGCTCCATATAGCTGACAGCTAGTGCGTTCTATTGCCTTTTACTCCAAATCCCTCTCTCAAATTAGTACACGTTCCATTTCAAGGTAGCCAGGGAGGCTGAACATTTACTGAAGTCTGCTGGCATCCAAAAGTTTTTTCACAAGCTGCAGAGAAATGGCAGGTTTTGCAGAATAGAACAGACACGTAAAAAGTAACTACACTTACCTGTGATGCAGATCATACATTACAAGCACATATTTGTCAAGGCACTAGCTTAGAAACAGGTGCTGCTTGTCTGAGTGCCCAATGATTGACCAGAAACAGGTGCAAAGTATAGCAAATGTCTTCCTTTGTAATGCAGATCCTGACATGCAAAAACATCCTTTAAATCCACTAGGCACTGGTTGCCCTTCAGTGCAGCACATCCTAGTAGGTAATATTTTTCACCATCAGCACAGAGCTTCTGTGTGGAAGCTTCTCAAGGTGATGTGACTACATCTAGATGAATACAAGGCATCCCTGGGTCTTCGCCTGCTCTCTCACTCTCTGTGTATGTTCTGAATTAGGTTCATTAAGGACTCGCATGGGATCACAACTTAACAAATTAGTTTAATCAGTTTAGTATTGCAACAAAAAAGTATTTATATAAAAACAAGGCCATATATTACATCTGAGGTAATTACTGGAGAACCTGCCAGACTGATTTACATCTTAAAGAACTCGAATCACAGAGGGGGAAACATTTTGGAGAGCATTCAAAATGTTCCATTTTAATCATAAAGAGAAAGCTAATATTTTTCGCACAGAATGCGATTCACAGCTTCATCAAGTGTGTGACAGTTCCTGTGACTCAGACGCTGTTTCCTATTACATTATTCATTATACCAACTATATATCAGCAAAAGAAAAAGATTCAGAAAGAGGAACTGAAACATCTATGAGACACTAAGCAACTTCTCACAAAATCAGGGCAAACGGTTACTAAAGAAAAAAAAAAAAAAAAAACACAAGTAAAATAGAAATATTCCTACCTAAGATGCTGGTATCTAGTTGATTATATTCTGAATTTTTCAGCAACTCTCGTAGAAATGCCGTCAGATAGTTGAACACATTTTTATGACACAGAGGTAGTGATGAAATAACCTGTACAGACAGAAAACATAATTAGACAATCCATCTGTCCATTTTCTACCGCTGTTCCAGGTCGGTCACGGGGGCAGCAGTCTAAGCAGGGAAACCCAGACTTCCTTCTCCCCGGCCACTTTGTCCAGCTCCTCTGGGGGAATCCCAAGGCGTTCCCAGGCCAGCCGGGAGTCTCTCCAGCATGTCCTGGGTCCTCCCCGGGGCCTTCTCCCAGTGGGACATGCCTGGAACACCTCACCAGGGAGGTGTCCAGGGGGCATTCTGACCAGATGCCCGAGCCACCTCATCTGTCTCCTCTCAATGCGGAGGAACAGCGGCTCCCGAATGACCGAGCTTCTCACCCTATCTCTAAGGGAGAGCCCAGCCACCCTGCGGAGGAAACCCATGTCAAAACTAGTTACATTTAAAAATAGATTTAGTTAACTTTTATCACATATTTATGAAATATTTATACTTTCAGGATGAAGTAAAGTTCACTGAAAAGAAGTGGGCATTAATTATTAATTACCCTCTTTCCCTCAGAAAATTAAAGGGGAGTGGTGGTGGCAACCCAGTCAGCCAGTCTGATGGTTCACTGTGCTTCTTACAGCATAAAGACGTTGCTTGAACTCTTAAAATGTTGGCTTCTCCTGTGCTCCCCCCCCCCCAACCCCCCATCATGAGCTAGTCTGTGCAACACAGAAGAACCAGTCTCCATTTCGATATGAAGTCTGCGCATCAAAATGCTGAGTGTCAGCTGTGTGATGATCAGCACCCCCCCCCCGGCCCCCGCCCGCCCCCCCCCCCCCCCCCGGCCGGGGGGGGGGGGGGGGGGGGGGGG
>JAODLD010000144.1:24344401-24357337 GCA_026781065.1 Mormyrops boulengeri | reverse complement strand
GTAGCCCTACGTTGCACCCTTTCCAAGGCAGCAATGTCCTTCTTAAGGTATGGTGACCAAACCTGCACACAATATTCATAAGCATAGATGAGACAGAAAGCCTCTGTCAGGCTCACTGTGGACCATCAGTCACCACTTGGCCTAACCCACTTACAGTCAGCTAGCTCATGGCGCTGACACCGCGTGACACTCCCACCCCCCACGCATTTCTCGGCCCCGCCTGACCTTTTTACACTGGCTGGCGTTCGAGCAGCTCTCCAAGCACTGCTGGTAGGCCGAGTAGCAGACCACGGGCTCCGGAAGCGCATCCAGGAACAGAAGCAGGGCCTCTGCCACCGAATGGTTACTGCCCGCTGCAGACGCCACCAGTCAAGGATACGACGTCAGGACAGCACACCCTCATCGGGCAGGCATTTGCAAACAGGGAGATACGAGTCCCTCCACTCAACCACTGAGAGATATTCCGTGTCTCTCCTTAATGCTCTTAAAGGATGTTTTATCAGCTAAATGCTAGAAAAGTAGGCAGTTGAATAGAGCAGAAAAAAGTGGCTTATCTGGGGATCGTCCCAAAGGATACGGAGAGAATCCGGCGTCCCGGTGTCTAGGCAATCCCGGATCTTTCCGACCTCACTCCTTAGACCTGGCTGCTGAAACAGGTCCTCCTGGAAAATGATACTGGAAATTAAAAGGCGGCCACCCCCAGGGTAATGATTTGTGGGAGTGAGGTGCAGTGACCAGGAGGACAGGCTCAGTGTGCACAGCCAGCTCTGGATTAAAGAACGCCGATTGAACAAGTTTCAGGACGCAGTCAACATCAGGCCGTCGGAGTTTGCCGACGGCTCCATTGAATTTTGTCAGTGGAATTAAAAGGAAGTTAAGCTGAGGCTAGAAGTACTGATTTCACATCCCCCCCAGCCCCCAGTGCTGTAGGGGAAGGAGGTGCCCATTCCACAGGATCTCCCCGTCTCGTAACAGTATTCATTATAAGTGATCAGACTTGCCTCTGCTCTTGGCTTGGGAATATTAATGGGCTTCATTCTGGGCACACCAGAGAGGTCTGTGTGCTGCCTCAAAACCTTTTTTTTTTTTTTTTTTTTACACTTGTTTAGAACTTTCACAAAAAAGTTCCTCAGTCATAAATCACAACTTGAACTCACAGCATGGTACAGCCTCACAATTACAAACTAAAAACACAATTATCACACAAACTCTTTTTAAAGGGGCAGTTCACCCAAAACTGAAAAATAATTAACAGCAGTGTCTCTTACCAGAAATCATGACCCGGTTAGTCAAGGTGATCCACAGACTTTGTGGTGAGCAGTTTAATGTACAAACTTTTTTCTTCTACCAAACTTCACACACCAATCATATCACTCTACAGAGGATGCTGTCGGCGAAGTGATACTATTGGTGTGTGAAGTTTGGTAGAAGAAAAAAGTTTGTACATTAAACTGCTCACCACAAAGTCTGTGGATCACCTTGACTAACCGGGTCATGATTTCTGGTAAGAGACACTGCTGTTGAATTTTTCGAATGTATTTTTCTGGCAGTTTCACCACCACAGAAAGAATACCATTCATTCCCATTATATCCGAGAGAAGCCTGACATTTAAAGGGCCGGTATCTCCAAAACTGAGCAACTCCCAATAGAACAGCCTAGACGGACAGACGGCACTAAAGCCCCTCTAAACGTACTCGTATCTTTTTTCGTTTTGGAGTGAACGGCCCCTTTAAACTGCAGATACATATGAGGTATGAACAGGCAACTTTGCCTTAGTGAATATAGTTAAGTGAAACATTTCTGGTTACTTCATTTTGTTATAATTTTTATCTAGTTCACACTTGCTCACACATACTTGATTATTTATTTCTTGTTTGCAAGGTCAAACTGTGAAGACAATGAAAATGAAAGTGGAACCCATAAGACGCTTGATGGTCACACACCTCAAACAAACAAACAAAGAGTCACAGAGCTGAGCACGGGCATCGCGTTGCCTGCGGGTTTCAGCTCCTGTCAGCCTGCAGAAGAGGCTCTGGGAACATTCCTGCCCTTTTCCTGCTGTTGCTCTGATACGCACGTGTGTGTGTGTGTGTGTCTGTGTGTGTGTTTGAGGGGTGACTGGCTCACTCTAGGCAGGCTACTGGAGTCTGGCGTCTGCAGAAAGGCGGCAGGAACCCAGAGGAGGGAGGTCAAGAGCAGGCCCTGTGTGGTCTACGCCCTGGTGAAGGGGCGGTGTGGCGGCTTTACGTCATTTAGTTTGCAAGGCTCCAATCCATTCTCTGCGTGCAGTTCTCATGTCCGTCTGGGTAACTGTGGAAGTCCAAAGCAAGTATTGTATGTTTAAGTGTGTGTGTGTGTGTGTGTGTGTGTGTGTGTGGGTCTGTGTACCCTGCTTTGCCCACTGCATTCTGGGATACACTCCCCTTCACCGTAACCACAACTGGATGAACAGTTCCTTGAAAACGGAGGGAGGTCCATACAGTAGCGCAGCTGCAAGGCCAACACTGACCTGCTTGGAAGCATTACGGTACAGGTGGTCCACCATCATCCAGATCTCCTTGGGGATGTCTAGGGGCTTCTCTGTGACCATGCTGCTGACCTCTTCACTTGTCATCAGTATCTTTAAACCACACAAAGAGGAAACAGTCACATTCACATTCACTGATTCTCCTTACTTAAACAGCTTACAACCATTCACATATAAGTGATACAGGATACATGCTAATTGATACTACTTTGCAGATATTAGCATGTATAACAGAAATTCTGATTGTGTGATTTTACCCCATGAACTTCTGGATACAACCCCATCTCATCCCAGCAGACTGAAGGAAGAATCAAACTCTCCTTACTTTGCTATCTGTAGTCTATCTGTAGCCTTGGTCACGCTGAGCTTCACTACTTAGCAGAAATTAAGATGTCTTCTTATTGTGGGGTGGGGGGCAGCCCTTAGAGAATGCTGACAGTCTGGACACACGCTGTGCCCCTGGACCCAGTCTACTGATAGAAACACTAACATGCGGACAGGACTTAAACCCATAGGTCAGATGCCCCCCCCCCCCCTTTTTTTTCGGACACTACAACACTGAGGACAAAAGGGAGTAGATCACAGCGGCATGTTGAGTAGGGGGAGACCAGCTTTTTTTGTGGGGCTGTTGTTCTACAATAATACTCTTCCTGGCCCTTGGCCACGGTTGCCTAGGGCTGCTAGGGAACCAGCACTCCTAATGCCCCCCCCCGCACATCGCGCTTCGCCGTTTTGCGAGTCGACTCGATAAAGAAAAGCACCCAAGCAGGCCACCATCATCAATCATGAGAGTCTAGCTGAAAGAGCAGCTTTCTCACAGAAGAGTGGGGATGGCAACGCTCACGGGCTAATCTGCACCAACAAGACTCAAAACTCCATTCAGGGTTTCCTATTTTCATAACTGAATTCCACCTCAACCTACATAAGCAGTCCCTTGTTCTCACATCAGAAAAAGAGTCTTGAATATTTAACACTTGGAATCCAAGATGCGGACAGAATCGACATTCCTACTTCCTATAATTGTTCTCTAAACCGTATACACACAGCAGCTCAGGGGTGTGTGTGTGTGTGTGTGTGTCTCCTGCGATGGTCTAGGATCCAATCTTCCTGCCTTCCCAGAGGTGGCCTGTAGGTCCCTTCCCCCATGACCCTGTACTGGATTACTGTCTATACACTTTGTCTGTATGGTGCTATACACATGTCTGGCTATGCACTATATTTGTGTTGCTGTATGAACCAAAATATCCCCTCTGTGATCAATAAAGTTAATCTGAATGTTATGCAGTTTGAAGCTGGAAATTGGCAGAAAACAGCCGGGCCAGTTTAGCCAAACAGTGACGTTAATGCTCTCTTGGCACGTGGGTCTCAGGTTGGGGCAGAACTCTTGGTGAGTCATGGTGGATGTGCTTCTCTGCTGAACTGCATCCCAGCGTCACAGACCTTATCTGCCACAGCTGAGATCCGCCTGGTTTCGATGTCTCATCAAATGAGGCCAACACCATGATATTTTACAGTGTAGCAAGGGGCTGATTTCCTATTTGTTTTCCTTTTAGAGATGATCTGCTCTGTGGTGCCCTGGGGAATAGCATAATAATATAATTCGTCTAAGAGATGGTGAGTTAATTTCGGAGGCGGATGCGCCCAGATGAACCCCCTTCCTTCGAGGCCTGTTCCGACCCAAGGGTCCAGAACATTCACCCTGTGTGTAGATTTCCTTCTCCTTCGGCAAGTCAGTTTGATATTGCTCCAGGCCTGAATGAGATATCAGGCTGGCACCAGTGTAAGACTGCAGTAAACATCTTGTATGAATTCAGAGAAGCAACATCAGGTAGTGTGGTTTATGGAACTGTGGGAGGGAATTATTTCATTTGTCTATTTTTTAGGAGCTCTTAGGAAATGCGTTTTACAGATCAGGGAAAATGAGGCAGGCATTAAAGTACAAAGCGTATCAGGCAGACGTATGATCAGTAAGCCTTTAGCATCACACTAAAACAATACACAAAAATTACAAGCAATGCCCCAGTTGGAATATCCACTTGACATGAGCGACAGCAGCGACAAATGCAAATCTAGCCAAAAAAAAAAGAAATAATGACATTAAACTGAATGAGTTTAACTCAATGAGTCTAGTAAAACTGGAGAAAAATGTTACCCTTGATTATGGTGCATAATCCTAAATTTCCAGAACATTCTTAAGGTTTTCTTGACTGAGAGGGTGGTCTTGCTGCAGCATTTTTTGTCTCCACTAAATGTGGAGTGGACTCTAGGGGGCGCTCACCAGCTGCTGGAGTGTCTCCAGGGGCATGTCCTGGATGGGCTCCCTGAGATGGCACAGGGTCTGCAGTGAGGTGCCGAAGCAGCTGGGAAGGTAGTTGCCCGTGATGGAAACGAAGTAGTCCTTGCCGCGGTCCAGGTGCAGCACCAAGATGTCCTCTATCTGCTGCCGGCCCGAGTTCAGATCCGTGGTCGTCGAACGGTTAACGTACACCTCTAGCTGGATGTCGACGCTCTCCCCTGGAGTGAAAGAGGACTCGTTTAAATATGTTCAGCTGGTTACGATAGCCACAGGTATAGGTTGGGGGCAGTTAGAGAATACTAAAGGATAAAACAGTCTCCTGCAGCCCATGTCCAGCTCTCCCTAGCAAAATATTCACCCCATGTCAGTTCCTGGGCCACTCAAATCGCTGGTGCTGAGCCCCACTGCACCTTCATGGGGCGTCACATTTCTGAGTCAGACGGCTCCGGCAGTGAGACATGGTGGGAGGAATGGGCACCAATAGCTAACTGCCTTCTTTCACAGTAGGCGGGGTTAGGGTGTACTCATACTAGGCAATATGTACTATGCCTAATGTGACCCCTGAAGTCTAGTTCATAATGTGTGTGATCAACTCCGTACGGTGCCCAGGCACAATACCCTGAAACGTGCCCGGACCTGCTTGAAGAGGTGGGCCAGAGCACAGTTCAGTTGGACTCGGACACAGTACACATCTAGTGTGACAGCTAAACGTGCCTGAGCATGGTACACAGACATGACGTCAATGATGCGACTGGCGCATGCATGTGCTGTGCACATGTACAGTATACATAAATTGGACTCTAAAGGAACAGATCGGGTAGCAAGAAACATTTAATAAACAAAGAAATCACTTTGGTCTACTGCAGAGGTTCAGTGCTTAATGGAAATTTGGAATAACTTGATGCAATGCATAAAACTCAGAGATATTTGGCAAAATATGGGATTATTTTCTTATGCATGCAGCACGATTAAATGAAAATCGCTGCATTGCATACTTCATAAAATCTACGGAGGCTGCGCGTCATCGCCCCCAAAGTGACTCCAAATAAGCCACAAAATAAGGACATTAATCATGAGCTCCAATGTGCTGTGCGTTTTCTTCAGCACACAGTGATGACAAAAGCGTGCTTGGGCCCGGAACGTTAATCGCAATGTGAGAGCGGATCGGCGTGGGGTGTGGGAAGGGGGGGGACAGTCGTGCTCGGACAGAGTACAAGGCAATTCGGCCAAGTGCGAATACACTCTTGGGGCAGCTCTTGGCCTCCCTCTTCACGATCATGAGATGCGAGGTCTCGTTAAAGCCAAGCCAAGGTAAATCAGGCCATCAATATGAAACACACCTCGACTAACGGATAGCCACCAAAAAACCTGACTGTGCTAATCGCTAATCTACTTAATACCATCAAGTATCATTCATGTTACTCGCCCAGAGGCAAAGGGGCTGATCTATCTCTCCCAGCTGAACCAACATCAACATCCGAAAGCGACTCTCTGTTGCCGGGACATCGACAAAGCTCCTGAGCGTGCCACACCACGGCTTTGCCCCCCAGGGGATCTCCCCACCTTCCATTTGCTAAGAGACAGTTTCACTTCCTAGTAACCCCACATCACATCATTTATACGCCTGGTTGCTGTAGAGGCGGCAGCTTGTATGTGTGGAGATCCCTACGGCTTCGCTGCATACAACAATTTCACACACTCTCTGTCACTTTCGTATACTGTTGGCTTCAAAAATATGCAAATGTATGTCATCATATACACAGCTGGAAAATCATTGTAACAATCTGTGTTATAATGAATTAATAGATTTCTTCAATTTTCTTCAGCTGTTACTATCTTACACAGCTTGATGATTTTCCCATTTGTACAATTGAAAAGGTTCAACAGAATTTCACTAGAGGCCCCGCTGGTGCTTAAACAAACAGACTATTGCTTACCAGTCCAGAACATTAGCTGTGTGATCTGAGACTTGACTGCACGAGGGTAACCTAGCAAGAGCAGCTTTCAAAGAGGCTGAAGATCCATCGCTTACCTTGAGCCAGGAAGCCTTGGTGTGGGCTGACCATCAGCCAAGGCTTGCAGAAGGTGGGTTCATCCAGCTTCTGGATGAACTCAAACTGACATGGCACTTGTCCATCGTTGTGGATGGTCAGTGTCTTGGTCTGTTCCTGCATGAACTTCACGTCATTAAACTGGAACTGCATTGGACAGATAGAAGACAGCACTGATTAGACAAGGGCAGCTGTAGTCTTGGAATTAGCTAGCAGAGATCTACAATTAGCTAAGTGGAACAAGGCAGTACAAAACTAGAATTAGCTAGCAGCGACTCGGTAGCATGAAACCAGAATTATCCAAACGGGCCTACATATAAAAAAAGACAAACTGGTTAACTGGAATCAGCTGCACAAAAATAAAATTAGATACCCGAGATCAGCTAGTACGAAACTAGAATTAGCTAGCAAGGATTTATTAGCTGGAATCTGGAAGGTTCTTTCCAGGCACAAAAATGATCCAATCTACGTGAAAGCAAAGGAGATTCACATCTGAAAACAGTATAGTGGGATTTATGTTTGCTGGTTTAGATTTAAGGTAAGATGAACGTTATTAATCCCATGAAGGGAAATTTCAGACATTTCACAAATTTATTCAAAGATAAACATCCCAGCACTGAAAAGATGCCAAATGAATAAAAAACCAGCTGGAATATGTTGCTACAGTACAGTATATGCATGGGCTGGCTTGTTGTTTCTGGGGCTCAATTCAAAAAGTCCCACCCCCCAACATCCACATATTTCAAAAACTAAATAGCTAACAAGAAGAGTGAGAAGATCATGGCTAACCAGATGACTAGAAGAACATCATCTAAATCAGGAACATGTTTATTATACTTAGTGTTGTAACCGTTTTTGGCCAACAGGGGGCCCAAACCTCAGTAACTCTGAACAAAGCAACATGTGTTTTCCTGGTGGTCCCCAATGCGGCCGCTCACCTCTCGCCCGGAGAGAGACACCGACGGGATGCACTCGTTCTCCATCTTGTCCAGATTCCGCACGATCTCTTCAAAAGTCTTCTTGTATTTTTCCTCGTTCACCACCTTAATCTAAGGACAGGCCGGGGGGAGGGCTATGAGCTCCTGAGAACACCTGGAGAAGAGCCACCCGCCCCCCCCCCCCAGCAGAAGGAGCGGCCCTTACCCCGATCTCCATCAGCGAGCTCACGGGCTTGTGGTCACTGGTCTTCAGGGTCATGTGACTCTGGTAGTGCAGCTGCTGGACCTGTTTTCCCTTCCACAGGATGCGGTCGCACCAGGCGGGCACTCGACACTTCTCGCTGGGAGGGGGCATGGAACAAAGACCCCAAGATCAGCTGTGTGCAGTTACCCCCCCCCAATCCCTGCCATTTTCATCACACCACTCAGCATTGAGGAAGATCCACCAACTGAAGAAAAGCACCAGCATGGATGGTGAAAGCTCGGCCCCAACCCCCCATTCCCTGTATTTTGCAGGGAACCATTTCAGCAGTCTTCAACTGGGCCATTTTAACAATCTGTTACTGGCTAAACGCGGTGCCACTTCACACTCTCCCATAACGAACATGCAATCACCAGAACAGCAGTTCCCAGTAAATATTATGGGACATTTTTCTCAGTTTGAGTCCAGTGGGATCTGTAGTAATCGGCCTCAGATGTGTTTGGTGAAAAGCGTTTCGGGTACCATACAACAAACCTCATTCCGCCCACTCAATCTGTTTCATATTTTTTCTTGTATTTCTCAGAATATGTATCAGTAAAAGCTTGCTTACATCCTTCCTTTTGAAATGTGAACGATCACATGATTTTAGCACACATAACCTAAGCAGTTAGCTCTAGAAAGTATGCCTTTCCAGAATTTTCCTTCAGGAAACCCAAGACACTGTGGCTGTCCTGCATGGAGGGTCCCTCAGCCACCCGCTGCAGGGAGACATGCCTGATTGGATCGGGTGGGCTTCACTTGGTCCCCACCTGGTGTCCCACTGGTCAGAGCCTGTGTTGTACTTGTACGTGGGCTGGAACAAAATCTCCCCTTCCACAAAGCCTGAGAACACAGCTTCTTCATCGATCTGCCGGCGAAGCTGCAGGACGGACACACACACACACACACATACACACACACACACATACACACACACACACACCAGATGCCCCATGATCCTCTTTAAAACGTAACACCAAAACAAGCTTTCGTCTCAGTGATTAACACATTGATGGTCAGAGACGTGTTACATTAGGCACAGTCATAAAACAACATTTCAGCATGTCCACAGCACAAAAACTGACAATCACAAACTAAAATGATGCTTTGGAAGTGGGTGGGACTACTGTACACTGCTGCTCACAGACAGGTTTAAGACAACGACGGACCCAATGAGATCAAAGCAGTCTGTGACTGACACACAGTAATCCCAACCGCTGCGTGTTCTGAAATGTCACCTGACCTGGACTAACTGCTGAAATGCGCTGATGTAAGGCCCATACCTGGTCATATTTTTGCAGGGTTTCAAAATCCTTTTTGGCAATTAAGTTTTTCACTTCATCCACCTCAAGTTCACATATCCTGTAGTTCAGATCCCCAAGCCAAAGGATGACACTAAAGACACACAAAAGTTATGTAAAGAAAAAAAAAACCAACAACAGCAATAACAACAAAAGAAAAAAAAGAAAAGAAAAAAAAAATGCTAAACGCAACTTAAAGCAACTAGTTAGTTATATGAACATGCTGAACAGGAGCTAACAAACTTCAAGGTTTTAGCAGACAAATTACAACACATCACAATGAGGTGCTTTTTTGTACAGCATTATGGGAAATGACTGTCAACGCACTCGTGCTTTAGGATGGTGAGTGGGGACAGGCCGGGGTCTTTCTGGCGGAACATGATGCGGCTGCAGATGTCCCTGAAGTCCTGGTTGCGGCGCTCAAACTCCTCCACGTGGGCGGCCAGGTGCGAGTTCACCACGCTAATGTCCGAGTTGTGGAATCGGAAGCGAATGGCCACCGCTCCTTTGTTGCCCTGAAAACAAAGGAAGAGGAGCCTCATCCTAGAGGTCTGCAAAGGGGCGGGGCGCCCGCGGGACTTGCGGGATGCGGCGCAAAAGTGAGCGGCGTGGGTCTACATTTGAGAGTTTCTTGCGGGAGCGGGACAGAAATTTGCGGGAGCGGGATTTAAAATCAGTCCCACACAGACCTCTAATTGGAATAAACGCAGAGCCGTGCCACAAATTTCAATGTTTCCCTATATTTCTCTCATTTTGACTGTGAAATGTTTCTATTGAGACTGTTTAGATATTTTTAATTCGGGTCTGTAGCCTAGTTAGAAACGTTGTTGGTTGTATTTTTTTGTGGAAATCTACCCTTATATAAAAGACATCTTTAATTCGAAGCCAGAGTCGTGCCCACATAATATAGGCTATCTTTCGTAAAATCCTGTATGTCGGTTAGGCAACAAATAAATTTGGTACCTTTAATTTTTATAAGCCAAGATATTATAGCATTTAAAATGTGTGTGGTATTTTTGGCCCACCCTATACTCCACCAGCCTTGCTTGCGGGATTCGGCGGGCGGGAGCGGGACAAACCATAACAGATGCGGGCGGGAGCGGGACAAACTATAACAGATGCGGGCGGGAGCGGGTCGAAATATTACACATTTCTGCGGGAGCGGGACAGAAACCTGCGGGAGCGGGATGAAAAATCAGTCCCGCTCAGACCTCTACCTCATCCATCATTTCGTGCCCCAATCCACAGCCAGTCCCACAGGTACTCGCTAGCCTGTTACAACGAAAAGCTAGCTCTCCTTTTCAAAGGCACAGTGTCACTAATATCACCCAAAGGCAGCTCCTATTAACGTCACTTTCACCTTTCATCTCCAGGGTTTGGGATTTGACCTCACGGGAGTTTCAGAGGGACATTAAACAAATTAGGCCTATATGCGGTCACTGTTACGGGATCAAATCTGCCCCTGCTTTATCTTGTGTGAGCTTCCACAGCCGAAAAAGATGCAGTTAGATTAACTGGTGTCTCTAAATTGCCCATGTGTGTTATTATGCAAGGTGTCCTCTGCCTTGTGCCCTATGGTGCCTGGGATCGGCTCCAGACCCCTCAGTCGGCTTCAAGAGGGAGGGATTAGATTTTTCTCATTTATCTGACGCTTTTATCCCTGGGATCTGAGCCCACGCATTTTGCTCTACTTGCTGAACTACAGCAGCCACAGGATTAATAGCAACAATAAACACCTCGATCACTGTATCACCTATTCCCCGGAGCTCCTGCAGCCCTGGCCCTTAGCAGCGGGGTCAGGTGTGTCCGGCGGCCGCTCACCATCCTTCCCATGATGCCGGTGCCCACGCTCTCGGCCTCCACCTCGCTGATGTGCTCAGCGTGCTCTTTCTTCACGTAGAACAGCAGCATGATGCCGACCAGGCGAATCAGCTTCACCTGAAATGGGGGTGGGGGGGAGCGGGATCAGAGGCTCAGTCAGTCACAGGCCGCCCTATCCTTACCAGCACCAAGTGATACAGGGGGATCAGGAATGGATGGAAGAGTGAAAGGGCTTACAGTGCCCTGAATCTACCTACCTGCTAGGGGTTAGTTTATTGGACCTAATTGGGTTAAACCTATCTGACTGGCAGGGGACCAAAGGCATGCGTCAGAATAAAGTGTCTCAAAATGAGGCTGCTGTTGAGCGACCCTGGGGTGGGAGGGTGTTCAGAGGGTGGGGTCCTTACAAAGGCGTACTTGGCGTCTTGGTGCAGGCCGTCCCAAACGGCCTTCATCCACTCCTGCTCCTTAGGTGTGTCGTTGAAGAAGAAGGCTTCCTTGCTGAGGTCCAGCTCTTGGAACCTGTAATCCAAAAGCATCGGCCATCGTTCTTGCCCATCACTAGACAGCCTCCCCCCCCCCCCCCATCCCAATGGGGCAGGTGCAGGCAGCTTACCCCACACAGTAGATGTCCGGGGGATCGGAGGTAAAACCCAACCAGGGCCGGAGGCTTTCCTTGGGGGGCTGCCCATTTACATTGTAGGTACCTAGAAAAAACCTGGGGGAGGGGCAGGGTTGGGGGGAGGAATTAACACACAAACAAATCCTGTGTCACCATCACCGCCAGCACATTCAGGGTAGACACACAGCTGGGGAAGAGTGTCTACTCAGGACACAAGGGTTCAGCATCCGGAAACCCCAGAATCCTCAGATCTCAGCATGCTGTGCCAAACTTCTCCATCCACATGCAAATATACGGTCTCCCATCCCGGCACGTTATGGGAATCAGTGGGTAACTAAAAGACTGGCATCCTCAGTCGTGCACACACACACACACACACACACACACACACACACACACACACACACACTGCCACTCTGCACTTTAATAAGTGACCTCTGGACGACATGTCAACAGCAAGCTGGGCCAGCAAATCAAGCTGCGTCACATGACGCCGGCTGATAACGGCTCAGGCCAGAGAGCAGAGCTATTAGTTATCAAGCCACATTAATGCAGGTAACATCTCACGACAGTCTTTAAGACGCGCAAGAACTGCTGTATTGTGCCTGAAATGGAACAGATATACTTTCTACCCTGGTTAAGGTGGTCTGTGCACTAGGTGTAAATTTCATCATCAGGGGTTTGTGCTGGAGAATGCACATGTAGCCCAGATTTTTTCCTCCTGGGGACATCATTTGCACTGGTACGAGTCGATTGCGCATGTTGCCTAGATATTTCCAGTAGGTGGCAGCATTTTCACAGCATAGAGGCCAACAAAGGTAATGCAGAAGAATAATTGTTGTCGTAGTTATGATGAGCAGCTGTATGGGGAGGTACCCGCATATTTCAATTTTCATACCATCCAGACATTATACAGCAGTATATGGTATTTCTAAAAGCAATGCTATTTTAGCAGTTAGGACATCGTGGTGATAAACCTTGCCAAGCAAGGGTGGGGGGGGGGGATATTTAAACCATATTACCGTAATACCAGCAGAGCCTAGCAAGAACTTTAAAAATGTTCATTAAAAGTTTACCCATTTAAATACCCTGCTTGTATTTATGTTTGTTGCAATGCATCTGACCTCTGCTGGTCTGG
>JAODLD010000144.1:24330791-24344301 GCA_026781065.1 Mormyrops boulengeri | reverse complement strand
TAGACCCCGCCCCCCCCCCCCGCCCCCCCCCCCCCCCCCCCCCCCCCCCCCCCCCCCCAATACC
This sequence comes from Mormyrops boulengeri, assembly GCA_026781065.1. Classification (NCBI taxonomy): domain Eukaryota; kingdom Metazoa; phylum Chordata; class Actinopteri; order Osteoglossiformes; family Mormyridae; genus Mormyrops; species Mormyrops boulengeri. Next base: position 24,344,237 of record JAODLD010000144.1, on the reverse strand, counting down.
GAAACCAGATTACCGTAATACCAGCTGAGCCTAGCAAGAACTTTAAAACTGTTCATTAAAAGTTTACCCATTTCAATACCCTGCTTGTATTTATGTTTGTTGCAATGCATCTGACCTCTGCTGGTCTGGTGGAATATCGCCGCTCTACGCATACATCGCCCGCAACCATCTGCATCCACAGCCAAATGTAGTACATAAACAAGAGTCCGTGCACAGTCCCGTGAGCAGACTGCAAGGGCATGGGGAAAAGCGAAGCTTCAAGCCGCATTGTGCACTGCCCTTTTTGACCAGCAGAGGTCAGCATTACCCCCCCACACCCCCCTACTGTGGGCAAACCTTTGATCCCTTCGAAGAGAAAACACGCCATCGGTTCAAAATGAATTCTGCGCTACTGGGACCACAGTGACATTACGGTACCCAAGGGTGCAGGCTGAGAGGCCTTAGCACAAGCTCAAAGCAAGGCCGAGTATCTAAACAAGCGCTTGAACGTCATGCTGTGGTAACACGGCATCAGGAGCTGCTAGTTACTGCTAGTGTGAGTGAGATGCCCCCTCAAAGAGCAGCTACCTCTAAGCCCCAGACTCTGCTCGCTTTTAAAAACCGACTTCATCTCTGCATATCGCACCGGTGATTTACACAGGTGGAGTTTCCTAACATAGGAGGTGCTGAAGGTGTGTCTCCTACACAGACCGAAAGGTGAAGACTGCCCAAGAAAGATGCAAGAACACGGGGGACACGAGGGAGGGACACCATCACAGTGTATGAATGTAAAGCCTGGGGGGGTTCTGCAGGTGCAGGGATGGGGTGGGGGGGGGGCAGGTATCTGGTGGAGGTTGGTGGAGCCCACCTGAAGTTCTTGATGTAGATGTACTGCTCCTCGTTCTTCAGCAGCTCGGAGCGGATGAGGTTGTCCCGCAGGCCGAATTGTGGCATGGCCAGCATCTGCGCCTTGTTGGACACCATGTAGCTGGAGGAGCGAACCAGGTCATCCCTGCTCTCCTCGCTCCTCCCTCTCCTGTGGCACATAAGAGTTAGGGCCAACGTCCCAACCCCGACCCTGCTCACATGGATAGTATCATCACCCTGAACATGCCCTAGATCAACCGAGGAGGACACACTCCTTCAGCAAGGACAGAGATCCCTACCACAGCCTTCAAGATCACAGAGAGAAGCTGGCTATACGCAGCTGTTTACATTCTGGACTGGGGGAGAAGCGGTGTCCAGCCTCGCGTTGCTGCTAACCTTCAGACGCAACATAGCTCTTCCCTGCTCAACACTGCATAAAGACAGGAACATCCCCCCCCCACCCCGGAAATGGTCAGGTTCTAGAACTTTCTCTCAGCTATCCCGGCAATTGTGGCTAAAACTGAATGGTGTGGCAACATTCAGAAAGCAGAACTTTATATAAAGGTAACCTGAATCTTTTTGTTAGGGGCTGAGTCTCAGTTACACTGTTTGGCTCAGTTTGGTGGAATAATGTGCGCCTTAGGGAAAAGCGGGTGGGGAATTAAGAGAATGATTACAGCAACTCGGGGGCTAACCTCACCTATCCACGTTGTTCTCCACGCTGGCTGGGTGTCCCTTTCTGTCTGCCAGTGACAATTTTCCTGTGTGGAGAGGGAACAGAAACCTCAGCCATGTAAGGAAATGGGAGGGCCCTCCTATTACAGCTGCGCCACAATTAAACACAAACACACATGAGCGACTGCCCCCCCCCCCCCCAGTCCCTGCCAGGCAGCAACAGCACCTCACTGACGATTCAGCAAAGACACAGATTATCTGAGGGGAGGGAGATGAGGTTAGAGGGTAAAAAAAACAAAAAAGACTCCACCTTCCATTAATTTGTTCATCCACTGAGCCCCTTAAACACCACCTGATCTGGCAAACTCCTCTTCTTTCTGGCCTCAAGATTTAGGCTGTTAATCAATGCCACACAGCAGGAGGAAAGAAAAGCCCACAGACGACAAAAAAGCGGATGGCAGAGACCACATGGTGAAAATCGCTGACTTGAAGGTGTGAAGACTTCTTCGATCAGCATAATAGGCGGCCCCCGCAGTCAGCAGCTCATGGCCGATGATACCAACATGAGCACAGAGCTCGGTAAACGCGGGCAGACTCTTTGAAAACCAGCTTTAGCTTGCGCTAAAGAATTCCACGAGGATCAGCACCGGAGACCCCAGGACGCGACGCCGCTCCAAAAGCCCGGCGCGGCGCGCTCTCTCTGACGCACCACCTTTCCATCCCCCTTAACAACACGCTCACTGTGTCATACGGCTAAACCAGAGAAAGTTTACAGGACAATTCCTCGGACATGATGGCAGTGAAAATAATCTTGAACAGACAATGAACAACAAATGACTTGCATTCTGTGCAAACAGGAACACAGACATTTATCATCACCCAGAGGCTGTAGACAACGGTGTGATCGCTTTTCAAGGTAAGCGCTGATGTACCTTTAAAAATACTCTCCTACACGTTGGTGAAGAAAACAGAGCTCATCAGTTAAAAAAAGGCTTAAGGACTGTTTTATGCTTAGCTGATGTTACAGTTTTGCTGCAGATGCAAAACACTACTAATAATGAATTGCTTCCAGGAACATTTACCACTGAACTGCAAGTCACTCAAGAAAGAGGCACCATCTCCACCCACCGGTTGGTAAAGGACAGTGAGCTGATATCAGATCGAGGCGGATCTCTTACTGGATGTCAAGTTTAAGAAGAAAAATGCACAGCGCACCGCAACAAACTTTAAATAAGACCTGAACACCTCAGAGCAAAGAAGGGACTGAACGCTGAGATGTTAATATTGGTTTGAAGGGTCACACTGCTGCCTCACACACTCACGGTTGGGGGTAAAAAAAAAAAAATCTCACAGTGTATGAGTTCTACTATTGTTATTGAGGATTTCCCCCTGCAGTCCAAAATTATGTGGTCAGGTGACCTAGCATCTCGAAATCATCCATAGTATGTGAGTGTGTGGCTCAGTGGGCTAAGCCTGGGTGCTTGTAATCACAAGGTTGCTGGTTCAAACCCAGCCTTGGCACGTCTGTGGGTCCTTGAGCAAGGCCCTTAACCCCCAGCTCCCTGGGCGCCGCTACAATTGGCAGCCCTTCGCGGACAACTTACTCTGCAAAGAGCAAGTTGAGGGAGGCGTAAAACACAATTTCCCTACGGGGATTAATAAAGTATCAATTATTATTAGCTACTGCTTTGTGTCCTGTGCTCCCTGAGAGAGGCACCAGGCCCTTGCAACTCTATACTGGATATATTCCAGAAAGGTGGATGGATGGATGGATGGACAAAAACTTTTATCAATAGTGGCTTATTCTCCAATTCCATTAGTTAGTCTCCAGATGCCTATTTAAAAGTTCTGGGTAAACAGAGCTTAAATAACCACCTTAACACTGCGATGCTCAACAACTACAACACCATACTGACAACGCAGAGGTTCTCGGTTTGAATCCCAAGGAGCATGAATAAATTGTGATCGTTGGATAAATCACTTCGGATAAAAGTGTCACATAAATGAGTAAATATAAAATAAATACCTTCTTAGCAGGAGCAGGTGCCCAGCCCACTGGCGAAGAGGCCAGGGCGAAGCACACACACACACACACACACACACACAAAACAGCAGTTCTTGTTTTGGTCCAAAACAGAAAAGGGAACGACGGTGATTCTAAACAGGTTGTATAAAAATGGAAGGGGGGAGATATAATTAGCAGCAACAGAACCCAGCTGCATGACCAGGCCGCACTGCGGAAACAAAGGCAGCGTCCACAAAAGTGCAGCCCATGGTGAGGCTGGCAGGCTACCCACGGGACCGGGAGAAGAGCAGGAAGCCCCCCGCAGACCTCCAAAAGCACAGGGCGGCCCCCTGACCGAGGGGGTTTTCCTCACTGCCACAGTGGTCGACACACGAGCATCCTTTGGGACCCACACGCTAAAGGTCACTGTTTGTGCCTGCTCAGCAGGGGTTCCCACAATGCATCTCTCCGAACTCCCTGAACATGAGGACGCTTTGTTACACCCAAAAGGACAGAGTTTGAGATGCTGCTGTTAATACTGGTCTCCCAAACACTCATAAGACCACCATTTCCAGCGCTTCAACAAATGAGCCATAGAACTGTGCCCAGAAATCAGTCATGCGCCCAAGGATGGCTGAATGCGACTCTGAATCTTTGGCTCAATTTTCAAATTATCTGAAGGGCTTATATACATTTAAAGACACAGTACAGAAATACTTGTATTATTTTTTCATGCACATGCACAGGTGTCCATACACGTGCTTAAAGCCACATCCATCCATAATCATCTGCACTCATTACCCATTTTTACTGCCTCAAAACACTTCAATCACAGCTGTCTGTTTTTATTAAATATAAGACTAAATAGCGATGAATTAAAAAAATATTACATATATTACATATGGTATACAAGAGAAAAATTTTATTGCTATGCAACCAGGTTGATGGATACTGTGTGGAACGACTCCTAAATATTCATGCATAGGATGGTGGCATTCCCTTTTCAGTAGGTTATCCAACTAAGTGCTGCTACACTATTTTCGACTCATGCAAGGAAGCGCTCTTTTTAAATCAACATTTTGAAAACTTTATACACTATAGCTCAGCTCTTCCCGTAAGCCATCAATAACCAGCAGACTGCGTGCCGTGCACTCCAAACACAAAAGTGTTAAAAAAAAGGCCCATTAACCACCGGAATACAAATGTGCTGCTTAGAGAAAACAGTGTATCACTTATTTATGAACACCCATAACAACGGCTGATTGATCCTTACCTCATCGTCATATTTATTACACCACTAGGTTAACTTTTAACTTGCGAGGTATACTGATATGACAGAAACTTTGCGTATTAGATTCAACCCTTGTCCTTTCGCCAAATTTTAATCATCTGCAGACTGTCGTCTAATAAGACCATGAACAAGTTTTACTGAACGTGGGATTCGCTATTTTTCAGGAAAACATCGCGGTTAAATGAAAAGAAATCTGGCTAAACAACCCGGTCTGCATTGATTTCCCACCACCCAAGTTATCAGTCTAAATAAGTAATTTAACCATCGGACTGTAACGTCGGTGCATCTGGCGACTCGCAAAAGGCTTTCAACGCTCCGCATCTTCTCCAAAATTCGCACGTGTTTAAATAAATAAACAAGCAAAGAAACAAAACAAAAACATGAAATGCATCAATCTTTTTTAAGAGGGGGTTGATTCACAACAGATTTAAACTCGTTACCGGATTCCTTGAGCACATCAGGCATGTCTCCTTTTATTCAGCCGCATTCACCGTGGCATCGCCTCAGCAAGCCGATCTGTGCCTTTCCCGTGTCACTGGGCCGGCCCGGCGCACCCAGGCCCGAGCAATCAAACACCGTCACACGGATGAACCCTGTCCACCAAGCCACGGGGTTAAAATGTAACCAGAAATGGGCGCGCCGTCGTATTTCAAGTACAATGAATGCCGCCCGCCCTGAGCGATACCGTACCTACGGGTGTCGCGTCGCAGCGGATGGGATCCGGCCCGACAGCGACGCCCTCAAACAGCCGCTGGGTCCAGCAGGAGGTCGGCTTCCGACACCTCGCGCAAAGTTAGCGGCGCCTCGGCTTTTAGTTTCGCTTGCATGTAGTCAGATGGAGCGCAACCCATACGACGACTACCAGGAGGCATTAAGCAGAGTTTTCCATAAAGATCGATATAAAAGAGGGTGGGTACGGGTCACCCGAATGGCATCGCGGTGAGTCGGAGAAGCGGCAGAGCGACTAAAGGTTCAAAGCAACGAGGTGCTATGCTGACATACAGGTCTGAAGACTTTACGTGGTGGAAAAAATCCAAGATCCTCCACGCCAGAGAGGAGCGAACTGAAACTGCTTTGTGAACAGCGAATACCACACACCACACCCCCATGACAAACCTGACAGTCAATTATGTGCCTTTCAGTCGGTTGTTTATGAGGCTATATTTTTTCTTCTCGTCTATATATGAATTGAAAAGGGCCATTTCAGTACAGGTGTAGCATTACTGAGTAACACTCACAACACATGCTTCCCAGCCCAAACAGTAACAAGGAAGTGCAGGTTGACTTGAACGGAGAGCATAATGATGTAATCATTTTGGTGACAGCCGAATTTCTATATGATATACAACACTATATAAGTTGCCTGCAGCCCCATTTACAAACAGAGCTTCATTTTCGATCACTTGATGATCTACAGTAGAATAAAATACACATGTCCACAAACTGCTTGTGGTTTCAAGTCAACTGAATATTATTTTGATGCTGGACAGGACATATACGATCCAACATTTAGTGATTTAATTGATGAGTTATTATATTTAAGGTCATATTAAACTATTATATTGATCTGTGAGAAAAAGTCGATTTACAATTTTGTTTATTACTATTGGTACTTAGCTGAAAGTAGGCTCCAGACCCCCCCCACAAACCTGAGTAGGATAAGCAGTTACAGAAGATGGATGGATGGACTTAGCTGAAAGTTTAATCAGCTACAGATTGTGACTTCTGTCACTATGGACAGAAATGTTTCCTGGGTAAGTCAATTCGGGTGTCTAAACAGAGTGCGTCTCTGCAACTTGGGACGCTAACAGCAGTTGGTCAGATTTGGTTGGGGGGGGGCGGGGCGAAGTTCTACTTACCACTCATGCTGCATTGCGTATGCGATATATTGTGGTTCATTAGGGTGGCCAGCTATCATGCATCACATTTTTGCAGGAAATGTTGCATGATAACTGCTCTAGATGCGCCTGAGGAGCTTAAAAAAGCTTCTGGTTTCACTTTCGGTTAAAACTCAGTTATAGCCAACGGTTAGATTCTCGGACGCGAAAAACTTTGCTGAAGATGTCGCAAACACAGTAATCTCTTCAAATATGAATAAAAGCAGTAAGCAGGTATATATCCAAGATCAGTGCTTGGTGTAAGGTGGGAGATATTTAGACAGTTTACAAGTTTACGGCGTTCGGCAGCAGAGATGGACACGGCGACAGACACAAGTACGACGATAAGGTTCCTCACCAGATTTTTTCAGCTGGCTAGCCCTGGTTGACAGTGCTTGCAACGGCACGGCAGTCATGAGATCTGTGCTAGTCCCTTTGGAAGATCTTCTGTACTTGGTCAGCCACTCAAACTGTGAGGCGGGAACCTCAGCGGGGGACTTCTTGCAGACCTCTGTGGATAAGACACCATAGTGAGGAATGTACACACAAATACACACACACACACACACACACACACACACGTCTGTAATTATATTTTTATGGGGACTCTCCATTCATTTCTATGGCGCAAACTCTAACTCCAGCACGACAGCCATAACCTCTACCCATACTGTAACATAGCCAAACAAAGTACACAACTTTTTTAGTTTTTTTGATTTGCATTCACAGATCTTTGTGGGAACCAGAAAAATGGTCTCCACAACGTCAAAAATAACAAGTTATCATCACATTGCGGGATACATTTGGTCCCCACTATGTAATATAAACATAATCCACACACACACACAGAGGCCTGACTGCCTGTATATATATTTTGCAACAAGAACATGGTGCACAGATAAACATACACATACAACGCAAGCACAAAGACAGTGCACACAATGCAGATGAATAAATATGCAAAACGAATGTAAAGAATGCACAACACACAAACAGAACGTCCTGAAAACAGAACATAGAAGGGCTTGTCTTTACACAGAGCAAGTGCACTCATATCACCAACTGGACCGACACCCACACAGCATCTATAGTTCGTTGACAAAATTGTGTCATTTCATCACTAAGCAGCCACTTGCACAGCACTGCATTTTTGCTGAGGAAAAGGTGACAATTTGTACCCCCATCACATAACTTAAGTGATTAAGGTGTTGAAAAACACAACACGCCTGGCTGCTTTACCAGTTTGATACCAGTGCTATTCCGCAGCTGGTCTAACCCCCACAGGAATAACAAGTGAAAAAATAGGATTGTTAATCTTTCTCCTTTTCCCTCCTCTCACCATGTTAAATCGGTTAATTAAGCTGTGTATAAAAAAAATCACCTGGAGATTTCTCTCCAGCTTCCAGCCAGAAACTCCCTCCAACTCATAGAAGTTGCAAACTATACCGTCAGACGCAGAGAACGACGTGGACCCAGGGCGACCCTCTCAGCAAATGTGGAGGTGACACGACAGTTTTGCCACTTCACCGCATCATACAAGGAGCGCATTGGGCAAGAGATCAGCAGAGATGCCTTGTCAGATACCGCCCCCAATTTCACTTCTAGCTGAGCTTTTTTATTTATGTAAAACAATCCCTTTTCTGCAGTCAGACTTTTCAGAATATCGCTGCTTCATTGAGCCTGTGCATGTTGTGGACTTGTGGCAAGGAAGCTCATAACCACATGAAGAGCAGCACAGTCCTGCCATTTTCAAAAACATCTCACTCTGTCACTCATTCTGTCTCTCCCTGGTTAGTTCCTCTTACCTTCAGAGTTCCCCTTGTTCTTCCGGTTGTTGACCATCTCTGTCATGTCCCGCCAAAACTGTATTGCAAATGTGGCCTATCAAAAACGTAGCAGGTGCCTCCGGCTGGGGAGGGAGGCTGGGCACAGCCCTCGGCCACGCGATCTAGAGCCCAGGTGCCGAAACTGACACTTTCCCCCTAAACATTCAGAGGATATACCTCGGCAATGGCTGCTACGAAGGTACATTCTGACCCAGGACCTCCAGTCTAATATCCAACCGGAGTGAGAAACACAACAGCTGCAAACCGCAGCTTAATGTTACAGATGACAGGTCCAGGACGACAGCCCTCGTTGAAACTCTGAAGAAATAAACGATTGAAACCTGGCTAAATACTCCACCCCTACCTCCGCCCCCACCTCCGCCACAATCACTCGTTCTCATACTCTCGCTCTCTCTCTTCCCTCCCGTCTTCCATACTCAGACCTCACCACTTTGCTTATCTGACCGAACAGTTGCTACTTTTTTTCGCCTCTTCTGCTGTCATAACATGCTGGAAGGAACTACATGCTGTGTGTGTGTGCCTACAGTGGTTTGTTATCTTCCAGCTTAAGCTTGAAACCTCGCATCCCCTCAGATCGTCACGAAGAGAGGAGACTGATCATATTCTCTGTGTCTTGCTGCTCTCAGAGTGTTGATTTATGCTTCTGTGCTTTTACTGACCTTGCAGCAAAACATGTTGATGTCGCCTGTATAGCTCTTCCTTCAATCTTACTGGCCTGCATGACAGTGCAGACCGATCAACCCAACCAGGACTACTCCAACCCCACACCCCGCCTCCCCTCCAAGGCAGCAAACAGCAAGATTCTTGGTACCAGTGGGCTGCAAGTGCACTCAATGTTTTGACATGGTACAGAGGTTGACCCTCCCCACCCCTGTAACATAACAACAAAAGACTAGCTCTTTAAATACACAATGACGCAGGATGCTATATTTCCTGATTCTTGAGTATGAATACCCCCCTCCTCAAAAAAAAGAAAAAAAGTGAAACTACCAACATGAAACTACAGGATGGTTCCTACTTAAATCCAGAGAAACCACAAGGTCTCTCTGTGGTCACAAACATGCACCTACTCTAGAAAAGTACCAAAAGCGTATAAGGAATGTAAGCCTCATGCAGCGACGATAAGCCAGTTGGTGACACTAAACCTACACATGCAGCCTGACAGCCTACAGCTGGGATTTGACTTCTGCAGTCGAGAGCAGCTGGATTCAGTTTTGAATGGCATGGTGCTCAACCACAAGGCAGAATGTTCAGGCAAATGCTCTTCGCCATACTGACTGCACAGGCGCCGGGCTAGTTTCGGCAGGTAGCTGGACACTAATTTCTTGAATAAAGTAATTCTTTTTTTTTTTTTAAATGATCACCCTGGAATTTAAGCAAACGTTTTCCCTTCAAGTACCTGCTGATTTGCCATTCAGACCAATGAAACCATGAATGTGTTAACAAATATAGATAAATATGCACTATGTCAGTGGGGGGGCCATATCCTTTGGCCTGGCTGTTCGGAAAAGCCGAAACGGAGCTGTCTTTGACAATGGGAGGGTGTCTAGCTCTTACCACTCCAGGCCCTATTGACTTCACTGAGGAATAGCCGCGTGTGAGAACCAAAGGGCAGCCTCAACTCCAGGTCCCGATCCGAATCTGTCACCCGGACCCTGGTATCTGCACCTGTGGAGTGGGCGCCGACTTTAAGTTAAAGGACTCTCATTCAGTTTTAGCCATGTCGCAAACCTTCCACTCAAAATAATACAATATTCTTTTTTTTTTCTTCTACAATACAATATTCTAAGGCAAACTGCAAAATACTATGATTTTACCTTCATCACAGTATAGATTTGAATTATTAACCTTTAAAATGAAATTATTTCGCCAAAATTAAAAAATGGTTGGATTCATTACTATATTAACGATTAATTCCAGCCTTACCAGGTGACATGGTGAACAGAAAAAGTGCTCATGAAAACCGTCATGCATTACAGCTTAAAAACTAAGTCTAGCAATGCAGAAAATATTCTATACGTGATATTGCAATAAAGGAAACTCACCGATAATTGCAAGTTCATCTGGAGAGGAGACTATCGGGGAAAAGAGAATAACTTTAGATATACGCTACCTTCTACAAATTAAACGATTTAGAAACTCGTGTTTTTGATAGTAATGATGAATTTTCTGGATTAATGCGCCAACAATTAGCAATACTTGCAATGAGCAGAAGGATTTGCTGCCTTCACCTTCCACAATAGCGAAGTTGTGGGAGATGGGTATTATGTCATCCAGGGTTACATCTTCACCGGTTATCGCCATTCGTCTATGCGTGAAGATAAAAATCCTACGGGAGACATATTAACCTATACATAAAGCGCAAAACAGCAGTCATCGCGAATATACTGTGGGACCAGAAGAATAAAATAAATGCCAACTCACGCGTGGGCTTCGTAGCGTGCCACCAAGCCCACCAGCCTGCTTTCGGTAGCATTGTCCACGACGAGAAGACATTGGGCGGCATGTTTAAAACGCTTCAGTTAAGACAAATATCCAAATTACGTGCGTGTAGATTTATGCAAATAGGAAAATGATATATGGAATGACATTCTAAGTTAAACACTTCATAAAACACGTTTGCAAAATGTCTGTCGGTTTTATAAAGTAGTTTTGTTACCAATAATCGCCGCTAAGCACTACTTTGAGCACATTACAGAGTACAGTACTAGTGACCCCTTATGGACACATTATAGCGGTTCTTGCTGCGCTGCGCGCTGAGGTATGAGCGCTCTGCGCATGCGCCAGTACAGTCTCTCGGCCGTGGTTTTATTTATACGTTCAGTTTATTTGACAATACAAACATAAAACATTAACATATGACCACCATTTCATATTTTACAACTGTTTATAACTCGAAACTAAACAGATATTCGTTGAAAGAATAACAGATCCATATTACATGGCACGAAAACGCGAAGGCCTCTCCTATAGGCACAGTTACATGAAACTTCCTTCCCAGGATACCGTTAACTTTCCATAAATACAATTGCAACTGCAAGCTCAGCTGCCTTGAACTTACGTACGAATCATGCTTCATTTAAAACAATGTCGACTTCTAGATTATCTGCGAACCGCTTCCACCGAGTCGGATCAGCGGCAATATGTTTGCCAAATAAAAAAGGATACTATGATACAATTTTCGTCTTCGGACAGAGTCTCCTGAATCGCTACAGACTGATCCATGCGTGAGAGAGGGTTTCGCTACTACTTCTCACTCCCCAAAATAGTACCGTCAGTAAATTCCGTTGATGAGCTCCAGCATTAAGACTTTAACGAGATAACAAGACAAGGGAACAGGCTCCTTCTATACAAAGTGATGGCACCTTCTGCAAAATTAGATCATTATGCTTTACCAGATGCGACCCGCTGTACCCGTCGCGCTCCGTTGCTGCCACGCAGCGAAGTCTCAAGCGTGATGTCACATACCTCCTGCCCCACCCACATTTTTTTCCCTTGAGGTTACTACCGCTACTTTTGCCACTTCAGGATTTCCCTCACTATTTAATGTATAGGCCGTAAACACTGGGAAAAAAAATGCTTTCTGTTTATTCCTTCATGGGCTAAAATCGCGGAAGCCAAGTTATAAAAATAATACAGACTACTGAACAATATTATAAATGTCGGTCACTGACACGTAAAGAAAACTAAATCCCCGAAGACCACACCTGATTGCTGCGCTTGACCACGGAAATAGAAAACTATGATTTGACGTTCGCTTGCCTTGTTGATTGTTCGATTCTGACGGGGAGCGAATTGAAGTGAAACTTGAACATCGTTGCAAATCTAAAATAGGTTGTCGCATGAATGCATAGTGAACTAAGCGTAATCTTGCCTGGCTTGCAATTGTAATGACGGAACATTTGTCGTAACCTATTTTACTGAGCCTGCATTCTGTTTTGAATAGCTAACACTGTGTCGCCTGTTTCACTGAACGTGCATTGTGTAGTCTGAGTTAGACATATGATGTTTCCTTCCGCGCGTGTGCGTCGGGATTGCGAAGTCATCCGTTACCGACTGCGCAACATATTCCTTACGCGTAAGCAAGAGCGTAGATTGGGGTATGGACGGTAGGGACATATCCTTACCAATATCGTGGCAGAACCGTGTCTGTTTAAGGGAGCAGGGGGTTCGGAGCTGATTTGGTTCCTACCAGTGCTGAAGGCAAACCAGCGCATTTGCACATAGTCATAACTTGCTGACGTATTTGCCACCCAAGTTTGACCTCATCTGGAGCCGGGTCAGGCAACATAAGCTAGGATCGATGTACAGAAAACTGAAACCATCATTTATAAATGAAACCATTTATAAAACTAAAATTAGCTGCATCATAAACGTTGGGGGTAATATTTAAACCCTGCAGGCTATTTACAAGCTAATAAAACTGCACAACATGAGTGTGCAGATTTGTCTCGAAGCTGACCAAAGTTAGTGACACCGGAGATCTCCGCTGTCAGTCGTTGTGGTTTCGGCGAATAGAAAGCGCTGGTTTCGCAGTATTTAAAAATAAGCTGGCTGTAAATGTTCATTTTAAGGAACTGATGCGTTTTCATTAGAGAGTACTTTTGTCTTGCATGCGCAAACCTCACAGTCCTGTGGATTTTTATTTTGCAGATTCGAGGGTTTTGTCACACGCAAGGCATACAGTACGACTATAACGTATAACCTGCAGTGAAATGTAAGGTGATCCTCTCCGCCATTATAAAAACAGTGAAAGCAATAAGACATAAAAGTTGCGATAAAAATAAATATAGACTAAAACATAAGGAACAGTAAAGTCATACTGAAAAGAAAAAAACACGCAACATATCTTCAGTAAAGTGCCTGGTGCACGATTAAGGATCTAATGTTAGATTAGAAGCAGGG
>JAODLD010000144.1:24307446-24324939 GCA_026781065.1 Mormyrops boulengeri | reverse complement strand
CAGACAGGTACCTTGGACAGTTGTTTTTTTCTCTACTACTGGAGAAACCGCATCAGCCCATCCAAACTGAGGCATTAGATTTTTCTGAATGTCAACCTGCACTGAGGACATACTGTTTGGTTACTGAGTTTGGTTCGGTTTCTTTTCTGTGGATTTGTTTGCAGTGTTTTGTTCATTTTTTTGTGTTAAATTAAAATTAAAAGTTTGATTGAAATATTAAACAAAAGTAAGAATGCCTGCTTTTGTAACAAAATAAATACACAAAATTAGACAATTATAAGGCTTCTCATAAAAGCACTAAATGCAAAAGGGTTTATCAACACACAAAGCAATCATATTTGCCAAGTTAGGCTAAAATATGAGGCTACAGATGATAATAGCTGTTAAGAGCCCTTTGGGAGCCGGGCCACAAGAGCCAGCTCTCTGAAAAGAGCCGAACCTCCCATCACTACTGATTAGCACCGATTGAGACAGCCCGATTTTGTCAACCTCGCGTTCGCAAATTACCTCCAGGTTAAGTCTGATTTGGTTAAACCCCCTTCGTAGTACAGGCCACTGAACTATATAGTCCATTGATCTTTCGACTCGATATAAAACGTAGTCCGTTTCTGTGAGGTTCTCAATTTCACTCGCTATTGTTCGTAAGTCGTTAGCGACAGCTCGTAAAAAAAACCCGCCATAGCTACCAGACAGAAATTATTACAAGCCAATACATTTCTAATTGAGTCGCAAGGAACCAATCGTGCTGTTGGGACCGCCCACCTTATTAACATACAGAAACAGAAATACATGAATAAATAAATGTAGAAATGTGGAAATGCCGAAATAAATAAATGACGAAATAAATAAATATTTAAATACGGTAATAAACAAATATAGGAATCCATTTAGCAGTCAAACTGTATTTATTTCAGTATTTACTTATTTATTCACACATTTATTTATTTATAATTATGTCATGTTTAGTCCTCCATACAAGTTACACTCTTGTAACCAATGACGGAACATCGTAAGAAAAATCTTTATTTTCAACACTCGTACCTAATGACGCCCCATCCATTTGCAAACTGGTTGGTTTCTTTTTGGGCTGCTCGCTCGCTAAAATTGCAAAGGAGAAGTTGCGATGGCTCGGTGCTTTCAAGACCTTGGCTTCGGTGGGTTAGTGCGCCTTGTGTGCTCAAAGGGATGTGTCGAGTCCATAACTGGGTTCCATTATGCGTACTTTTGAAATGGAGTTGAGAGAGTTTTAAGGCTAAACAAACTAAATCAAACATGATGAAAGGGAAGCTTGAAATCACAATTATCCCCCATTTAGGATTCCACCATACCTTAGAATAGAAAACAGTCAGCTCTTGGAACTGAAAAAATGAGCTGGAGCACACCGATAAAATACGATAGAATAAAATGAAACAGAAAGAACAATAGCAGATGTTTTATACAGTGCCACCCCTGGCCAAATTGGGGCCCTAAGCAGAATTTTATTTTGAGCCCCCCTCCCCCATTAAGAAAAAAAAATCCACTAACAATCTTTTCCTTTTCCTGTGCACCCTTTCCTAACAACTTTTATACAACGTTCTTAGCGGTAAATTGATCTTGACAGCTGTTGATTTTACGTCTAGCTTATAAATTGAGGAACAGTCATAGACTACTAAGCACTTGTAAGTCTCTCTGGAAAGGAGCGTCTGCTAAATGCGGTAAATGGAAATGTAGGGCCCCCCATGAATCGTGGGGCCCTACGCACAGCGCGTGTTCTGCGTGTAGGGAGGGGCGGCACTGGTTTTATACCAGCATACAATCGAATCGACTCTCAGAGACACAAGTGTAATGTTATGAAAGTCACAGGAAATCTTCCTTGGGAATTTTTAATAAATATCTTTACGGTAGCCTATATACAATATCAGAAAATATAATTATAACATGGTATCAAGCAGATTTAATCACGTATTATATGAAACTTTTTATTACAATCTGTAAAAATATTCCAAAGCATAACATATTTAATGAGGCATACAAATTCACGTATTTTTTCCATTTCTATTTAAGTGAAATATAAACATACGTGTAGCCTACTGTAAGATTGCGTTCTAAATATAGAGTGTTTATATATTAGCGTTCGAGGACTGTAGAATTTTTTAGACAGCTTTAATTCCTGAATAGCAGATGGAGAGAAAGGATTAGATCGAAACGATTTAGGAATAAAATGCATAGGTTTGGCGTTGTGAGGTAATGTAAAAAGCAGATGCATCGAACATAAAGGTCGCTATTGCTGAGAGAGAGTGCTAGAATTTACATATATTTACATATCTGGAGATATGTAATTGGAGTTTTTGTTTAAACTGATTACATGTAAGGGTAGCTAAATTCTAAAGGCGATCATTTGTTATGTAACATTATGTAGGGCAAACAAGTGAGGGCGACTGCTGAACACAGTTAAACTGATATAGATTAATAACAAAAGCTGGGTTCGCGTTTCATGCGAATTTTAAATACGCGGTTTTTCATTTATTATATAAGCATTTATTATATATTATATAAGAAGTTATATTAGATAAGATCTAATGTGAAATCCTCAATCCCTGCACGTTCAAAGATAGAAAAGCACAGCATAAGGGATAGAATCAAATATCAAATGCTTCGTTAAAAGGACACGGGATCCAAAGAGTGATGGGTGTCTAAAACCACCCATTGGACAGCAGTAGCGGGCAGTCCTAGCCAATCAGAAAGCAAAAGCCCAAAGCCCATATCAGCAGCCAGGGGGAAAAGAGGCTGAGTGCAGTGTGGAGGACCACAGCAGAGCTCGGCATGTTGACCGACCCATCCAGCTTTAGGCAGCTGCTTGATGTTGTAGCAGCGCAGCATTCTTGCGTGCAGTTCGCAGCAGTGGAGCCGCAAGACTTGTCTCCAGTGCAGTTTCCGCTACAGGCAGCATCCCAGAACACTGTTGTACCCAAGGTTGTCTTATTCAGCTGAAAGGGTACATTAGCAGCTTGGATTACAGCCGTTGTTTTCTACAGCGTTCCTTTATGTCACTCTCTACCCGTCTGTTAAAACGTATCGTCTGTCCATCCACACATAAGCCTTCTGTTGTTCACTTAAATCCAAACACCTGTTTATTTGCTGTGTTAGAGTAAATGTATTCTCATATTTCATTAACATACAGCAAGCTTCATTCCCTCTCTGTGGCACCTGTAGTATTTTTGCTGCCTCATACGGGTGGTGCTGCGTCATTCCCCCTCCCTCACTCCCATGACCTCCCAATCTGCAGGACAGCAAATAACCAGCCTGCTCCATAGCCCACCTTGCAGAAGTCCTGGCCCTCAGTGCAGTCGGAGACCAGTTTCGAGGTCGTCTGGTAGCATTTCTCGCTGTTACAATTGAGTTTGTGGCATTTCTTTCCCTGCGCAAGGAGAGAAGAGGAGGTGAATGGAGGGAGCAGGCCTTCCCCTGAAGCTCTAAAGTGAGGTCTGGGTCTTCACTGCTTGCTTGACTTTGTGTCATCCAGTCAACAATTCAGTTCATGCTTTTCATGAGTAAGATAGGAAACCCATGTAAATATCAGGAGGACACGCATACCCCACACACAGAGAACAGGGTGGGATTCAAAGCTCCGCCCCTATCGATGCAAACCCGTGATGTCAGTCCAATCCCATCGCCCTAAAGGAAGCAGCTATGCAGCATTGTGGTCAACTGCCAAATCAGCAACGAATGCCATTGGTTTGAAAGTGGAAGCAAAGGTCACCCAGCTAGACCATTTGCCGCTTCCGAGTCAGGTGACAGAATCGGAGGTCAATGTGCACCCTTACGTTTTTCACTGTAGTCATCAGAGTGGCGGCGGTAGTCTGGGTGGTCACTGTGGTGACTGGAGTCACTGGAATTGTATTAAAAATGTGAAAAGGACAGAGACGGTGGATGAACTATGACATAAAAACAAAACTGGCAAAGCGCATTAAAATATTATTTATCCACTTTGGACCAGTAATGGAAAAGCTAAGAAACACAGCAACAACATGCACTGTATTAGCTTAAATGCTTAATGCACATTGTTTACAAATTCAGATACTTAAGACAAAATTTTAAAAGCATAATTATACCATATAACTATAGAGCAACTAGGAAGACCCCTGTTATGTAATTCTGGGAAGTTACTGAATATGTAGTAGCAGTGTCAGACAATCCCCGGAGCAATTGGGGGTGAAGGGGGGGCCCAACAGTGACAGTAACTTTAGCGCCCGTCTGAGTTTCAGGGTAACAGACTTGGATGGGGGTACCTGTGTTGGTTATCATTAGTGAAGCGAGTGTGGAATTCAGGCAGTCAGTGGAGTTGCAGCAGGCCACACTGCAGCTGGTCATGGTCGAGTTTGCACATTGGTTGACGGTCACGTTACAGAATGTGCTGCAGTTCGCAGAGTACATGACGCTGTCGAGGCGCCGCAGCTGGAAAAGGAAAACACTCAGTCAGAACCCTTGCTGTTTCGTTGGCTCTCAGCTGTGAGTTTCTCCTGCCTTTCTTCCTCCACGGGCGATCTCCTTTAGTGTTTATGGATTGCCAGCTATGTAGTGGTTAGCATTGTTGTCTTACACCTCTGGGATTGGGGTTTGGCTCTCTGCCCTGGCCCTTCGAGTGTGGACTTTGTATGCTCTCCCTGTGCCATTGTAGGGGTTTCACTGGGTTCTCCGGTTTCACCCCACAGTCCAAAAACATGCTAAGGTTAACTGGAGCTGCTAAATTGTTCATATGTGTGAATTGTATGGGTGTGTGTCCTGCAATGGGTTGACATCCCATCCTGGGTTATTCTCTGCCTTGTGTCCCTAGCTTCTGGTATGGGTTCCGGATCTCTGCGACCCTGAATAGGAGAAGCGGATATGGAAAATGGATGGATGGATGGATCACCCTTTGCCACATGGCAGGACAACAGCAAGGAACTGACATTAACTCATTAGTCTCATCAGGCTTTGGTCAGTATGAGGTGTGTCAGGTTAGAAATAGTTTGAGTTGTTGCTGTTATGTTAGCATCTATCTATCTATCTATCTATCTATCTATGTATCTATCTATCTATCTATCTATCTATCTATCTATCTATCTATCTATCTATCTAGATACTGAGGTCATCATTTTGAAATTCAAGCTTATAATGGAATAATGCAAATCACATGACGACCAACTAGCCAGGGGTGACCAGTCCAGCCTATCAAATCTGCTGAATCATGTCATCCCTCTACAGTGGCTGTTGAACAGACATTCATGCAATGATTCGGGAGAAGAGTTTTCGCCACAGTCATGATAACTGTGATTGAAAAAAGATCTGTCTACAATGTAGTACATACTTACAATCTGACTGACATAAACCTCTGAAAGATATAAGTGTATGAAGCCCTTTGATGGCTTACTATTCTTTCCCTTTTGGTGCAATAATTCTTGGTCAGTGCTGAGCAAAGAACTTCCTTACTTGCTGAATTGTGTCTTCAGGTTTGCTGATAAGGAATCAGCGATCCTGACAGAATCATGCCGGATGATGAACAATTGGAACAAGGCTGACAATTATCAATGAGCCCTCTCAGTCTACCACTGCAATTTTTCTCTGTTTATGCATTTGGTGGATGATTTAGGCCACGTGGTTCCATACGATTTCCTTCGTCAGCAAGCCGAAAGTGGAATGGAAAACTGTAAGGACTGTAACTCCTGTCCCAGGACTTGCACCTGCAGCCCCAGGCTGAAATGGTCCATCTCCTGGATGATCTTACCATCTACTTCCTCACTGTTACCTCACAAAAAAGGGCATCAGTAGAGCATGGGCTGGCAGTCGTGTTCAGGTATGTGGCGTAACATGTGGAGGAATTGCAGGTGAATATCCGGCAGGATATCTGCTGGACAGAGATGGACCAGATGAGACGTGGCAGGCACAATACCCTCTACGACTACCCACAGGGACGCAAAGAAGGTGGCAGAGAGAAGAGAGGATGCTTAATGCGCACCTTGCCAGTGGAGTTGTTACTGGATTTTCCTGTTATTGTTGCTGCAGAAAAACAAAATACAGTATGGTGAATAGCCATGCTGAAGCAGTCTGTACAGGGATCTGAGCACTTCCTCATAGCTAGGAAAAGATTTCACCTACTTGCTGTTGCATTTGTAGATCCTGTGAATGTACTTGAAGGTGTCAGTGTTGTCATATTGGTAACTGCAGTCGTATTTGCAGTCGAACTGCTGAATGAAGAAGTTGTTGTGACTGAGCTCGGGCTGCTGGTATCGACTGTAGTGCTGCTCTGACTTGCGGTCATTCTCAGCTGAACAATTAAGAACAGCACGATTCCTGCAGCAGAAAAGTGAAATCCGAGTTATGCAGTTATATAGCAATGCATAAGCACACACTATTATTCAACAGACATAAAGGACGTCTAGTACAGGACAAGCGTCTGGTATTATAACCAATTAAAGGTTTTTAAAGTTTTGACTGGACGCTATGTCGAATGTATTTAAGGTGAGTTTCCCGAAGAAATAAATATCCATATTCCATAGCTGCTTATCCAATGTCAGGAATTAGTGATTAATACAAAGGACTGCTAAAATAATACAAAAAGAATAATAAAAATAAACACGAACCTGTTACACAGCCCGTTGAAGGCATGTTTGCTCCAGCTGGGGCAGGAAGAAAATCCGTAAAACCAGTAGCAGCAACTACAGCAGTAAGAATAAAGTTGCGTTATGTAAAGAAGAGCATAGGACTCCAATGGAAACGGAGGAGCCCCTGGATAGCTTGTATTTTTAAAGAAGCGATATGACCTGCTCAGAACATAAGGAAAATATTCAGCAGATGTTAAGTCTTAAATATCAAGTGAGAGCGGAAATTGGAGCGTTACTCATTGACAGCGCGGTTTCAGAACCACGGATAGTACCAACGTTGAATCTGGACCGTATAAAAAATTATTTACAAAGAATCTGCTTGAGTTGAAAACCGGCGCAGCTGGTTAACAGCCGCATTCATACGTCGTATTTCTACCAAGACCCTGCGCCCGATCTGTCTGCACCAGTTCATGCGAGGTTTTGCTGAAAACAATTCCATAATTGTTCCAGGGAAACCGATCTGACATCGACCAATAAGGATATCAGTTTATGCTCACTGAATAATTTGTAAAGGATGTGCATGAATCGAAAGCCTGATATTTAATTGATACAACCACTGAGAGATTCCTGTCTTGACAGTATAAGCATTTAATATTTTGAGCGCTTAAAAATGTATTACGGAGTTGCAGCCTGCTTCTTAAACTGTGAGCAGATGGTGTGCACACACAAGTGCTCGTACAATTAAAACGTGTTTGTTCATCGCGATTCCCATGCGGCTTACAGGTTGTTTTTCTCCGGTCCGTGGGGAAACTGGAAATCCTTTGCGGGGACGAGCGTAGCAACAAGCGTAGGGAAAATACACTCTTTCGCTTTTTCAGCGTAATTGCTCATAGGGGACAAGCATACAGAGACAATGATAAGGTTATTCGCGAGTTTCTTAACATCACGCGGTCTTTAAATTCGAGTGATTGGGTGCTTTCTTTTATTGAGTCAAACGTGACCACCTGCCCCTAAATCTACTTCAACCTATTTCAAAATCAGGAGCAATACAATGAATTTTCAGACCTGCGCAACATTTCAACACCTGAAATTTTAATTTGTTTCGCCTCTTAAATTGTAATTATGCAAAATAAAAGGCAGAATATATATAACATGCATCAACGTTTATATTTAAATTTCTGCAAGCGTGAAAGTGAAGAGCGACACATATATCGATATCTGTTCTTAATGATCGCTCATTAATTATTCAGATGATACCTGTTTGTACAGCTTTTCACTGCTCACCTCGTGCCTCTAAGAAAAACGAACAGCCCCACATATCAACTGAATTATTAGGCATAAGCCAAAACCGTAATGTTTGAAACTTGAGAAAATACATCTACACGTTCGCGTAATCAGCGCCCAAACATAGAGTGAACTAGTTCGACTTTCCCTGGCAAACGGTTTATTCAAAATAATTTTTTTTAGGCTTACAAATACACCAGGAAAAATATCTCTCCATAAGTGGCTAAATATTTCAGATGCTATGATACAAATGTATGAAATTGTCGGTACGTGCATAGGCCTTCGCATGCAAAATTATGAAAAAAAATAACAAGAGCAAGTTTAACAGCAGTTCAACAATGTACCGTTACAAGTGAAGCAGGGATGCACTGAGATTCCTGAAAAACATACTTCCAGATCCGCAGAAGCAAAATACAAAACAAAGATGTTCATGCACATCGCCTTACCGGTATGTTGCACACGACTTCAGGAGCCGGAGACAAAAAGACTGTTATTAGTTTTGGAAAGTCTATATGTTCCTGCACACCCTCCTTAAGTGGCTTTTTCTTGCTTCTTCCTCGTGACATCAGATGGAGGGATAGATGATTAGTGGAAACTTTTTTTTCTTCTACATCTACGGCCACCCAATTATCAACAGTATAATCAGAGGCGGAGACTTCGGCTCAGCCGATGAGCTTCTGCTCAATAGCTTGTTTGAATCCGCGCTGTTTGCTTGCATTTATTATGTTTCCAGCGGTAGGCTGCACGTAAGCGCCCGTCTACCGCAGTGGTTCAGATGTCAGGTTGGTGATGCGCTATATGCTACTGGGCACAGCAGTTCACTTAAATCCCTTTGGTAAATATAGCTGCATTGGGTTACAGGCTAAACGACAGATGTAAGAGATAGGTACATCTAAAACGCATTAGAAAACCATGACTTCTGAGCAAATAAAGGGACACAATAGGCTTAATAATCACACGGTTATGGGCTGAGTGAGAAAAATAGTTTACCGATAAGATAAATCTGGGGGTGGAAGTGTCAGATGTCAAGGTCGTAAATGCCGTGTATTGTTTAATTGGTGGATACATTACAGCTAGGCATATTAGAATTGACGGAATATATCATTGTTTTGCTTTTTGTCTAATAATAGACTTTCTCGACTGCCCAGATTATGTTACCCGATGTAAAATAAAATATTAACAATCCCGAAGGATCGACCAGTGCTGATGGGCTACTTCTCAGAGTAAGCCGTCAAGGACATCAAAATGAAAGACTGCATAACATTTAACCACCATAAGTATCCTACTGAGACTCGTGAATGTATTGCGCAGAGCAACTTCACTCCAGGGTTCGTGGAGGTCACC
Source organism: Mormyrops boulengeri (assembly GCA_026781065.1). NCBI lineage: Eukaryota > Metazoa > Chordata > Actinopteri > Osteoglossiformes > Mormyridae > Mormyrops > Mormyrops boulengeri. Next base: position 24,315,751 of record JAODLD010000144.1, on the reverse strand, counting down.
ATTATTACAAGAAAGATTCGTCACGATAGTATTTTCTGCCCATGGCCTAAACCTTAAATATGAAGAGCCTCTATCCGTACTGGATGGCGCGTTATTGTAAGAAAGGGGTAGGAGGATCTGTTTCGTGTGTGTGGACTCCTCGTCTTTTGATCAGTTCATCAAGTTCTCATCTGCCAACACGTAATTAAAATACTTTTTTTTTCTCCATACATAAAAGCTGGCGTGCTCAATTTCGGTACAGTTAAAAACTTGGAACCAGGGAAGGCAGGGGGAAAGGTGCCGTAACTTTGATTTCGGCATGTATAAAAAAGTAAGGAGGAAAACATGTCAGAAAGCAGAATTTGGCGTCGAGACAAATTACATAGAAGCGATAATTGAAGGGACGACTACGACTGGATCCAGTGACAACATGCCGATAAGCAAGATTTCCGTTTGTCTTTATATTACGCAGGAGGTACTGTCGAGGATGACTTTACCCCCGTCCCATGGCTTTCCATGATTTCAGTGGCGCCTATCCCCCATGTGCCTGCTTTATGTGATCGCGACAAGCGCTTAACAGCATTACGTACCGACTGCACCTGTTGCTGCGCCAAGGTGTGTCTTTGGTTATGGCCAGCCTAATCAGAAACAGTAATTGCCCTAGCTATAATTGTTTAATCATCTCATAAACTTAAAGATGCAATGACTGGTAAGGATTGGCGAAGTTAGGCCTCTCTTTTGGGACACTGATTCAGTTCATGTAAAATATTCCTTCCGATTCCTTCACCAACTCGTTCAGTGGCACTTGCCGTTTGCATAAAATAGATATAAAACACTTGTGTTCTTATATATCAAAAATAGCCGGAAACCAAATAACCTCAAAACTGTGCACCTACAGATTTCAGACAAATGCCATTATGACCAGATGATAGTTTTTGAATAATATGAGCCGAAAGAGCAGTAATTTCACACTATTATTTACGTTATTTTGTTTTACTGTAACACATAGCCTAGCTGAAAAACATATTCATGTGCAAGAAGATGACAAGGTTTGGGAAAGAACTTGTCCGTCGATAAAAGACTCGCTTTGCATTAGTCTGTAAACACTTTCATCAAGTACAGTGCGTTTGTCCAGTAAACATTTCCTGCTAGCTCATATTTCATTCAAAAGAGGCATCAAGGTAAACGTTATATGAAAAGGATTTTTTTTTTCCGCCATCATGACATTGAGTAGCATTCCTCTGGACAGCGAACGGGCGTATATATTTGAATAGAAAGGGAAACTGTAATTCCGTCTTCAACATGAAGTTCGGTCATGCTAGCCTCCATCTTAACCCCGAGAAAACCGCATGAGACACTTGCTTTCGTCCCCTTGGCTGCTGCAGCCATGATACAGTCTCCACATTACCGCTATTAACACAGGCTGGTGGTGTGTTCACTGCATATACATTAAAACTGTGGTGTATTAAATGTTCTCAAACCAAGAAATTAGTGTAGCCCAGACAGGTAAAACACAGGAAGTGAAGCTACCACATCGTTATAAGGAGCAGCGCACCTGCTGCATTCCTATGGGTCTGACTTACAGTTAACATGAATTATCTGGGGGAGAAATATCTATTTAATATGTATTGTCTTGTTAAGAGGATATTAATTATGTCAGCCAGTTTGAGAAATGCCCACCTTTAAATGACAAAATTCAGAAGAATACTCTATCAAAGCCAATTTTTTATTGAGTATGGTAATCCAATTGTATTTGAGTTGGTAAATTACAAAAAAGGGTGGTCATAAAAAACACTACATAAAAGTCAGAGGTTACACAAAATCGCAGACTACACCAGCACGAAGGACTTCCCTACACCTCCTCCATAAGGACTGAGACGGACAGCCGCAGTTTACAGCAGCCCCTGGCGTTTCAGATCCTCGTAGGTTTTCTTGTTGACCACGTTCCCGCTGGAATCTTCATATTCCTCCTGCAGGTCAGAGAAATACTGGCGTCACCTTGTGGTAACACAGCACAACTACAGCCACCATACTTAAAGTTGACAGAATATGGCAACAAAAAAACCTGAATGAGACACTGGAAGTTAACCTGAAACTTGCATGTTTACATCCCAGAAGGGAATATTGCTGTTATACCCTCATGCAGGGCATTAGAAATAGGGGGGATGCCCCCCTCATTTCACCGCATCCTCAAAATCCTCCCCCCCAAAATGGACTCAGCTAAACACCCACCTCTGTGTCTGGCTGCCACCTTTCTGATGCTTTCTGGGACTTCAGCTTAGCCCACACTGAGGAAGAGAAAACAGATCAGACAGCACTTCCAACAGCCATCTGTATGGTTTAGTAGGACACCTGGTACTACAGGCTGGAGACCATGCCTGGGTCTCCGGGACAGAGTATCCTAACACACTTAAGGTGTGTTACAATTGCACTCCACTGAGCGTTGGGAGGCATAGCAGGTCACTCACGGGAGACTGCGTCCTCGATCTGGGTGACATTGGCAAAGTGGGCGGTGTTGGGGATGCCCAGGCATCGCATGCCGTGTGCATGGCGCCACTCCTGTTTGGGCGAAATGCAGAAACCACTCAGCATCATCCGGTACGAGCCTCCCTACGTGTCCTGTCCTGCCCTCCCCTCCCAGACAGCTCAAAATAAAAAACAAGCTTCACGCATCCGTGGAGATCCAACGACAGACGCACGGATGAAAAGCGGTTGGATTACATTCCACAGCAGGGCCGCAACAACAAAATCGATAACGTCAATAATAATATGCAATAAAAATAGCTGACAGCAAATTATTGTTTGCATTTTCGTGGTTTGCTGCATAAAATGCGGGTGACATCTCCTAGCTACGTTTATGCCGGTGTGTTAAACCTAGTTAATACTCCACTTTCCCACATGGTGTCACAGTCTGCGAGTGGGTGTGTGCATGGACTCTACATAACACATCTGTCTGTAGATGCAGACAGTCATGACCGGTGCACGCATACAGCAATGAAATTCCATCAGACGGGCAGAGGGCAGATGTACTGTATTGTTTCCATGCCACCTTGTCACTTAAGAGATTGTTGACAGAATGTAAAATTTCGATCTGATGTAAACGCGTCAACGTTTTTTTTTTTTTTTTAATAAAGCATTTGCACTTTTCTTTAAACTTTGTGTTTCGATTACTGGTCGATTATCTGATCGCCTGATCACGTGATTAACCCTCTGTGGTCCAGTGCATCGTATTTTTCGCGTCCATTTCCGTTTATATCTCGCTGAAATCTTCATGTAGAACCATGAAAAAAAACGCTGGCTAAATCTGTAATCTATCTTCTTTTCAAAACGTCAATTGTCTGAAGCATTTAAAGTTTTTAAAATTAGGTTAAATCGGCAAAAATTAAACCACGTCACCTTACTTTGTTTTACCTGCATCGGGGGCGTGTAGTACCGCCCTCACGCGAAGATCGCTATTCACATTCTAAATAGCCGCATTTCATATTCAAATCGCATTCGCATGGTAATCTAATGAACAACGCAGCGGTGAAATGCGATCCAGATGCATTCCTATCAGCGCCATAAAAGGGGGGGGGGAGGGGAGTGGCCAACTGTGAATGGCTCATGCATACACATGAGAGCTCCTACATAATCAATGAAAGGTGGCCAGAAATAGTGACATGAGTTAGCGTTTTCTTATTTATCCAACTGAATTTACAACTACATCATTTAGTCATCTTCATGTAGCCAAGACTTTGGTGATCAAATATCTGGGATCAAAACAAACTGCCACCATTGCTTACTATGTACTTTTATAATGTTTCTGCAAGTGCTCCAAACTGCATTTTGCAATGTCTATACTTTGATGTCAAATTACAAACTTAACATAAATCTGACATATTTACAATATACATTAAAATAAAGATGAATGTAATGGCAAAAAATATATAAGAAATAATTTATTTGCCATGAATTAAGTTTATGATATTTGAAGAAATGCGTGATCATGCCCCAGTAAAAGTATGTTTCCTACCCCTAGGCTCCAGAGGGTTAAGCGATTATCAAAATAATGTTTTTTTGCAGCCCTATTTCACTTAGAGATGTCCATTTATGTGGGACATTTACATACATGGCCAAACGTGCTCTTACAGACGGAGCCCCAGAGTCTCACGAACTCACCGCAAAGTGGCGCTGGAAAGCCTTGGGGCCTCTGTATGTGTAGTTCCCACAAATCTCACAGTTGTAGTTTATATTCAGTCCATGCAGTTTGTACAGCCAGTAGGGGATCGGCTAAAATACAGGCTTGGATTAGACGTCAGGGGGAAAAAAGTCCTGATCAATTGCATTTATTGTTTTTGGAATACATCATGACACTTGGAAACAGGGGAAATACACGCCCCAGTGTCCAGTTACGGTACTTGGCCCAATACCTTGCCATCCCAGCCCAGCGGCAGGTTCTTGGGGTTATAGATGATCTCATTGTCCTCATCCTCGCTCTCGCTCTCACTCAGCTGCTCCTCCTCTTCCTCCTCGCGCTCCTCGCCCGTGCGCGCCTGCTTCCGCTGCACATTCTCGTGGGTCAGCTGACGTTGTTCCTATGGTCGCAACAAGCGTCACTCGCCAGCAGAGGGAAGCATTGAGCCGTAAAATTGGCAACAAGCTGCTATAGGACAATCATTTTCAGACCAGCGCTGCAAAGCTCAGGTTCTCCCAAAATTCATGCTGTTCTATACACTCTAGGACGTTGGAGCTAGCAGGACATTAATCATACTACTACAGTTTAATAAACAATACTGCCAATTCACAACCACTATTCATTTAACCCATTTAATGCTGTACTCCTTGTTATAGACTAGACAGCAGTCCCTGCCTGCTTCACGTTGTATGTCTGTCACAGATAGTGTGACGTACCCCCAGGATCTCCACGTACTCGTAGATCTGAGCCTCCAGGAAGCCGATTTCCTTGTTGCGCTCTGTGTCCCTGGAAAACCCATTTGAGGGGAAACGTGAGTCCTGGACAGCTTCGCATGCAAAGGATCAAGCAGACATGACGACGACTCGCAGAAGCGTTTTAACCAGAATGACCATGAAATCTCCTTTCTGCCCACAGACAAGCCCACCTCTTTGGTCCTTTGGATTTCGGGTTTTTGGCAAACAGCGAGGGATCCAGAGACTCCAGAGATTTGCCCTTGGTGCTGAAGAGCCTCTGCGCTCTCTCCTCCAGGGTCCTGAAAGAGATGCATGCCCTCAATTGATCATGGCCTTGCCCACATCCGCAGTGGCTACACCACACGTGCAGACACCTGCCTAGATCCGAGCTTCTCAACTGGTATAGGCTCAGGACCCACATTTTTCCTTAGTTGTTAAGTCACGACCCAAATTGAACATTTTAAATACATTTCTTTCTAAAAAACGAGTGCAGTAACAGTAAATATAAATAGCACAGTATGTAGCACTGTTACGAAACAAGTCAGGAATTAGAAAGAAAAAAAAAATACAAGAGAGTGATTTGCTGTTATCACACACCCTGTGACCCAATGAAAATGGTCTGGCGACCCACTTTTGGATTGAGACCCACCAGATGAGAATCAGTGTTCTAGAAATTATTTACATTCACTGTAATTACATAAACATACTTCAAAACCAACTGTATTAGAAGACAGAGAATGTTCTGTTGAAGTCAATTTGCTAGGCACTACTTCATGTTTGTACAGTGCACTGAGCCACTGAGTCTCTTAGGGGATCTTTGTTTCTACACTTGTCTGATGTGAGGTTTCTATGCCTCTTCCAGAACAATGTTGCACTTCTTACTGGTCTCTTACTGGAAGCTCATCCTAGCAGAGCTTGTACTTAGTGTGGCTCCTTGACAGCTATACAGTTGGGTGGATTATTTGATCTGCTTTACATTGCTCTGGACAAAAAGTGCATGACAAATAAATGCGATACAAATAATGAATAAAGCACTGCGGCAGACATCGGCAAGAGAACAGACAAAGAGAAATCTGAGCTCTCTTTTTGACAGTCAGCATACATATAACAGAAGCAAGCAAACAAAGAAAGCCGTCTGAGAGAGAATGTCACTGTTCCCAAAGCAGGTTAACGCTGAGAGCCCCTGCCGCACGCCATGTCACAGGGGCTGCCACTCACCCGCCACACTTCAGCCCCAGGGCCATTAGGGCAGACTTCAGTCTGTCCAACCCCAGAGACGCCAGCTCCTGCGGGAAGAACAACACCGCTGATTAAACACGGGTCGCGGGAAAACTGCCGGAGAAATCGCAGAAGGAGAGCTCCCCACCTCCCAGGAGGAGAAGGCGGACAGGTCCAGGTGAGCACCAGCGTGGGTCAGAGCACTGCTCGTCTCTTTCTGAATAAAGAAAACAAAGGCGAATCACTCACACCGAGGCAGTTATGGACCAGGTGGAGGTGATGGACACATGTGGAGCACAATGCAACCGGTCACCGTGAGGCAAAGGCGGCACTCAGCGTACCGGCCAGCCAGGAAAAGTGCCGTTCTCCCACTTCTTCTCGAACTCGGCCAGGATTTTGCCGTACAGCTCGTTTTGGTCCAGAAGAGGCTTCACCCTGTCCGTGTAGTCCTGCAGGTACTCCAGAAGCATCTCCAGGTACCTGCAATCACATGACTTTTTACAGCCACACGCCTGGAACACCGGAACAGATGGTTCCTCACATTCACCCCCAAATTGTGTTTCCCCTTCTGTTTTCACATTAGACCCTTAAAAGTCCAATCATGCACACAGCAAACATGAAAACGTATAAAGAAAACACAGCTTGAGGCCTGAGAACTGGTCCAGGTTTATGAATACAACTTGTAATCTGCATCTGCATACAAATCATTTTAATGTGTTTATGCTTGTGCAAATGCACATATACACACAGAGCCGACTCTACCTCTTCAGGGGCCCTAGGCAAAGTTTTATTTTAGAACAGGGCTGCATGATATATCGCACATGCACAATAATCACATTGCATTTGTCGGTGCTGCTTTGTCTTTGTTAACAACTCGCAGCAACACCCCTTATTTGACAATCTCTATTGGTAGATAAGTTCTATTTGGCTACAGTTTACTTAGAGAAATTTCAACTCATTTTATAAATATCACTATGTTATACATGGAAATTTCACACACCCTGATGTGACGTTGTGCAGCCCTAAATCAGAAGCTCCCTATCAAGAAGATCATTCACTTCCTCCAGAAAACAGGTAAATCATGGGCCCCAGGCAGTTACCTAATCTGCCCACGCGTATATATTAAAGTCACATTCGAGAGTAATCCATTTGGATGGAGTCTGGAGGTATTCTCCCCAGCTAAACTACACTGTGCTGCTGCAGAAATCTGTCAGTAAAATATCACCACAAATCATCTGCCAAGGGAGCGGATGAACTTTAACACCCAAAAAAAATCGGTATAGCCACTGGCACCAGTTCAGGGAAGGCTCTATTTAAGATATAACATGAAGACACCCAGATGCACAGGCAAACAATGAACGGACTACCTCACAGACCAAAACACACCCGCTTACTTTTTGTACTCTGCATTCTTCCTGTCTTTCGAAATGTCAAACAGCTGATCGAAGGTGGACAGGTAAGCGATGTACTCGAGTTTCTAAGGAAGAAAATGGACAATTCAAGCTACAAATTTGAAAAATAACCATTTCAGGAGGAGATGTGCCGAGGTTGCCGTGTGTGAGCAGCAGCGTACCTCTGAGCCTTTCAGATTTATATACTTCAGGTAACAATCATGAAGGTCGAGGTAACGACCGTAACCTTCCTCGTCAGTGAATTCAACCAGATCTGCAAAGTGAAAACATGGCGAATGGTTCACCATAAAGCAAAACACCACACGTGATTAAAGCTCAGTTTTGAACATTTAATAAATTGCATCATGTAAATATAGCATGAGAACTCCTCTTATTCACACACATTATATAAACACAGACAGTACATATTTTGATGTAGTCAAACCACATGTAAGTTTTGTTCTGTTCTGCGACTTACTCTGTGCCTCTTCGTTGGGGTTCTCTCGAACCTTGATCAGCTCCTCAAACTCCACAGACATTGGTACACAAATCTACCAAAAACAAAAAACAAAAAAACATTAGCACATATTGATTTAATTTTTGAATACGCTAAAGCTTAGGCCTTAAAATAACTAAAATTATGCATAAGGATGTGTTTATCCACCCAAAAGCTAATTTTAATTTTGATTTAACTATTAAATAATGAAGAATCTTTAGGACACAGGAAAATTGCAGGGTTCTTGCAGGTTTCAGTAAGTTAAATTTAAGACCTTTTTAAGACCTTTTAAGACCATTATGAGTAAAATTTA
>JAODLD010000144.1:24280823-24307346 GCA_026781065.1 Mormyrops boulengeri | reverse complement strand
AAGCTTTCACTTACTTCGATGTGCTTCAGAAGGTCCTGCGCTGTCCCATGTCCCATGAACTGAGAGCCCAGGTATCTCGACCGTACCTCCCCATTGCCCCAGACACGAAATTATCGTGCATTTAACCTGTATATATGCTAATTCGTACTTCATTTGCGATATAGAGGTTAAATGCACGGTAATTTCTTGTCATATCAACGCAAATGCACATAAAATAAGTCCGCATTTGCACTGTCACAGCAATCGACTGCCGCACGTATCGCTTTTTAAGGTGAACGCGTACTTGCGTACCAGTTATCTGCAGCCCTGACCAACGGATTAGTTCTACAGCGTTTTATTATTTTATTTTCTGCGGACAACGCTTCTTGGGAATGAACGGAGGTAAGAATTTTAAGACTTGGATAAATTAAATTAAAGACTTAGGATGAAAATCTGGGCGTTTTTAATACATTTTAAGGCCTCAAATTTAACTTTCTGAATTTTAGACATTTTAAGACCCCGCGGGAACCCTGAAATTGTCATACTAAGATTACATTGTCATATTTAGTGAGTGAGGCTTTTGGACCCACTGATGCCCATGATAAAGATTCACCTCATTTGGATGCTTCCGGTGAAACTCCTTTATCTGCTTGAGCCTGTTGTAGAACTCCGCAAATTCATTGGGTCCCGAGATGGCCTTCAGCTCCTCCTTCCTCATGCTGAGGGGACATACACACACCACATTACGTCATATTGTAGCTCTCCTGCTCATATAGGAAATTATGCATTCTCTAAAGTAAAATGAAAACAGATCATCTGTTTTATATGTAATCACTTACCCATCTTTATCTTCATAGGAATCCCTTAAATTTGCACTAACTTCCATGTATCTCTGGAAAAGTGACAGTCTCAGAATTAAGTCTGGAATTACGTGTGATGAACGGTAAATGCGCTCCGATATCACAGCAAGTCAATTACTACTTACGTCCAACATAGCCCGTGTCCGATGATCTGAATTGATCTGATCTCTTAACTACTCGGAAAAAAAAACAAATTTTAAGTTTCAAAGTCCCCATGAAACACAGCTACATTTATAACAATAATACAGACACTAAAACAATAACAGTTTCTCACTCTTAACAGAAAGACATCCAAAACGATGAATCGGATTAAACGTACACGAATATCAAACAACAAGCAACTTCCGACTACATTCAGTAACGGTTTTAAACAGCACACAAATGTACATCTATATAGAAATCGCAGTGCTTCTATTCCACAGAAATGAATGGGCCGGTGTTTCTTCCTGAACAAACTAACGTTAGCCGGGTAGCATTAGCGCAGGTAGCCTCACCGTTGTCTTCTTATGCAGCATTTCTTTAGCTTTTGCATCCATCAACCTTTCCTTCTCTTCGTGGTAACGCCGTTGTTGCTCCAATATTGTCTCCATTTGTACTTAATCCAGTATAATGGACTGAAAACGAAGAACTCTATATAACAAACACGTCAGCATGTAAACGATGCACACATATACGACGCGCTCAATATTGCAACAGGAAACCGGAAACAGAAAATGTGTCCGTCACATGTAACTCCGTAAGGGGAACAAGGAACATCAAAGCGTTCCGCTGTGATTTTTACAATACCTTGAAATGTTAATATTCAGCGTTCATGTTTTAATACATGGTTATCTGTTTTGTACTAATTGTGATACTAAATAGTTGGATATGTAACGTTAATATGACGCATTAATATATTTTATACAATGCATCACCTTATAGTATGTATTATAGGCCTAAAATGCATCTCCCTTTTAATGGATTTTAATTTATTGAATAGGCCTACCACCATATTGTATATGGCATTGTGTATTTCCGTTTTTGTGTTTCGGGTATCTGTGTACTATGCAGTTTGTAACAACAAACAATTTCCTTCTGGATAATAAAAGTATTCTGATTCTGAGATTATAGTTCCCTTTCAGGATTGCTTTTATTCCATCCATCCATCCATCCATCCATCTTCTACCGCTTTTCCGGGTCGGGTCGCGGGGGCAGCAATCTAATCAGGGAAACCCAGACTTCCCTCTCCCCGGCCACTTCGTCCAGCTCCTCCGGGGGAATCCTGAGGCATTCCCAGGCCAGCCGAGAGACATAGTCCCTTCAGCGTGTCCTGGATCTTCCCCGGGGCCTCCTTCCAGTGGGACATGCCCGGAACACCTCACCAGGGAGGCGTCCAGGGGGCATTCTGACCAGATGCCTGAGCCACCTCATCTGGCTCCTCTCGATGTGGAGGAGCAGCAGCTCTACTCTGAGTCCCTCCCGAATGACCAAGCTTCTCACCCTATATCTAAGGGAGAGCCCAGCCACCCTGCGGAGGAAACTCATTTCGGCTGCTTGTATTCGCACAGCTGTTCCACGGCCAGGGCGATAATCACACTGCTACTCCTGAATCCGAGGTTTGACAATCCGACAGACCCTCCTCTCCAGGACCCCTGAATAGACCTTACCAGGGAGGCTGAGGAGTGTGATTCCCCTATAGTTGGAACACACCCTCCGGTCTTAAACAGGGGGACCACCACCCCGGTCTGACAGTCCAGAGGCACTCCCTCTGATGTCCACGCGATGCTGCAGATGCGTGTCAACCAGGACAGGCCTGCAACATCCAGAACCTTGAGGAACTCTGGGTGGATCTCATCAACCCCCAGGGCCCAGCCACCGAGTAGCTTTTTAACCACCTCAGCGACCTCCGCCCCAGAGATAGGAGAGTCCACCACTATGTGGCCGCATGTATCGGACACTCGGGTGAGGAGAGGGGCGGAGCTGTCAACCTATCACCACCTGGTGGTGGGTTGGTTCTGCTGGTGGGGGAGGAAGTTGGTCAGGCCTGGCAGGCCCAAGCGTATAGTGAGGGTCTGCTGGGAACGTCTGGCGGAATCCCCTGTCAGAAGGAGCTTCAACTCCTACCTCCAGCAGAACTTCGCCCATGTCCTGGGGGGAGGCGGGGGACATTGAGTCCAAATGGGCCATTTTCCGCACCTCTATTGTGGAAGCGGCTGACCGGAGCTGTGGCCGCAAGGTGGTCGGTGCCTGTCAGGGCGGCAATCCCCGAACCCACTGGTGGACACCAGCGGTGAGGGATGCCGTCAAGCTGAAGAAGGAGTCCTAATTGGCGTTTTTGGCCTGTGGGACTCTGGAGGCAGCTGACAGGTACCGGCGGGCCAAGCAGAACGTGGCTTCGGCGGTCGCTGAGGCAAAACCTCGGGTGTGGGAGGAGTTTGGTGAGGCCATGGAGAACGACTTCCGGATGGCTTCGAGGAGATTCTGGTCCACCATCCGGCAGCTCAGAGTGGGAAAGCGGTGCAGCATCAACACTGTTTATGGTGGGGATGGGGCACTGGTCACTTCAACTCGGGAAGTTGTGGGTCGGTGGAAGGAATACTTCGAAGACCTCCTCAATCCCACCGACACGCCTTCCAATGGGGAAGCAGAGTCTGGGGACTTACAGTAAATTTATGGTTTCACATGGGATCCCCATGGTTTCATATGAACCCCATGAATACTTATCGTTGCAACTTAAAGTTAAGGTGATCCTCCGGAAAAGCACCTGTCCCACTTCATGCAGAGGTAAGCAACAAGATAGTTAAGGTTAATGCATTTTTTTGCACAGTTATGCCTGTTTGTGAATTTTAACTAACTTGACCTACATAGATCATGTCTTACAATGTACAAAACATCATCCGGAAGGCGCAATAGTGAATCAAATTGTTTATTTAGCAAAGTGTACACTGTTAATTTCATATAATCAGAGTTGGACTGTAGGCTACATATTTATACTCCTTTGATGGTGGTGTCTTCTGGGTATTCTGTGTTTATCCCAGAATCCAAAATTTGTGAATTGGTAGGGTTGCTATCTGCAAATTGTCATGTGTGTGCAATCATACACTCAAAATGCAAGATGCTTATACTGTAGGGATATTACAATATACAAAGTGCACATGTACTGTACAATTGGGTAACTGATTTTATGTAACGATGTAAGGCAATGCATAGATAGACCTGTCAGAAATCCTGGGATATAAAATTGAGGAATACTCGTTGAGATCTTTGGGAAGACTCTGCAGAAGTCAATTATGGGTGTGTTCTTCTGACATGCCAATGTGTTCAATTTGCAGCCAGTACACTAGAATTATCTTATAAAGTAAAGTATGTGTCTTTGAAGCTGGTGAAAAATATTTACGTCTAACATTATGAAAGAGTGAGCCTAGGGTGAATTGTCATTCTACCAAACCAGGGCTATGTTGGTACAAGGTAGGTAGAAATACAAGGGTGTAGCTTTGGTTAACGCTGGTAGGGACCAAATCATTCCCCATCCCCCACTCCCGTAAACACACATGGTACTCCCACAATATTGGTAAGTACATATCCCTACCATCCATACCCAAATCTATACTCTTGTGGAAATATAAAAAATGAAACCAGATTGATCAGTAATAAATATTATTTCATTCTTAAAATGCAAAAGAGTTTCTTTGGCGGAAAAAGTGTCACTTTCAGCAGAGCTTACTGTGGCTAAATTTTCTGAAGTATTGCGATATATTCGTGTGACGTTAATGTAAATGCAAATCAAATATTATGAAATATGTCATTGCATAGCTTATAGCCATATTGGTGCGGATGGGCAGCTGCTAAGTAGAGTCGAGCCTGGTAAACGCTTGGATAGTTCGTAATGAATGTCATTCCATATGTGCGTATTTTATTATCTGACAACCGAAGGAGGGAAAGATGTAAAAAACCAGAATGCACAGATATGACGAGATAAAAAAATAAAATAAATTTGTGGCCTGCAGTGGTGTCAATGCTTGGATGGAAGTGTTTCTGGGTAAGTTTGACATAATCAGAGCAGTTACATAATTTAGCTTCTAGACTGACACTTATTTAGCAGACTTACCTGCATATTTGTATTTGGTCATTCTTCTCCCTCAGGACAGATGTGCTATATGTTGTTCAAGTTGCATCGCATTAAGACGGCTCATAATGTAGTAAGCCCTGCGTCATCGTATATGCATTGAGAATTTAGATATCACCTTACTGTTTTGTCTCTGTAAATGACTGCATCTGTTCCTTTGTTAGGATATTAGTATGTAATATTCTACAATGTCCTGAAATGAACTTGACTGAACGTTATCTGTTGGAGAGCTGGAAAGTGAAACGTACATGCAAATGCATTGATATGGCATTTGAGTTGTATTTACTATATATATTTATATAGTATATGTATATATATATACAGACGCTCCTCAACTTAGGCACTTTCAGACATACGAACGAAGAGGACTGTAAGTCCCAATTGTGTTCACTGGGCTCCCGTTTCCTGTCCACAACATAATTTGTTTTTTTCTGCGCCCCAGTTCTGCCTAGTACGACTTCTGGCCGCTACTCCTGCCGCGCAGCAGTGTAGCGTGCGTACTTCCAGCACCCTAGTTCTTTGTACTTGCGTGTACCCTTAAAACGATGTTGAATAACGACTTACAAACATTTCAAGTTGCGAATGGCAGTTTGGAATGTATCTCGTTCGTAAGTAGAGGGGCGTCTGTATTTAGTTTTTTTCCCTTGCTGTACATTTACCCCTATCTAATATGGTATGAACCATACTCCCTTAGAGCTGTTGGTGTAAGGAAGCAGGCTTTGCATTAGGTGAAACTTTAGTGGAATTACAGAAATCGCAGATAAAGAAAACTTGTTATATAACATATGTTACCAGGGGCATAGCTAGAAATTCTGGGCCCCCATTGACAAAATGTGTTGAGTTTTTTAGGGAAGGGGAGGGCAGGGTATCCATGCCATTCTGACATCCCTGCATGTTCTGATTTTCTCGGGTTTTTCCTTTCCCTTGAAGCTTGCCAAATTGTAAAGCATTGGACATGGAAGCTGACATTCTAACATGTTACCACACGTTTGTCACATATTTGCATTTTACTGGAGAATTAAGGAAACCTGAGACATGCTACCACACATGTGCAGTGATCTGGCCAGTAGAGGGCGGAATCAGCATTCTTGGACGGATCAAAACTAAGCTGATGGAAGGTGTACAGAGCTGGGCTCAGCTGTTGGCCTTTTTCTAGCACAGGGCTGCAAAGCTGAGAGATGTCTCACCATGTCTCAGGCATGTCTAACCGGGAGGAGGCCCCAAGGCAGACCCAGAGCACGCTGGAGAGATTATATATCTCAGCTGGCCTGAGAGCGCCTTGCTATTTCCCTGGGGAGCTAGAGGAGGTGGCTGGCGAGAGGGAGGTCTGGGCATCTCTGCTTAGACTGCTGCCCCCACAACCCGACCCTGGACTAGCGGCAGAAAATGGATGGATAGAAGGATGAACATATATCTATTCTATACATAAAATAGTATGTACTCTCCCTGGTACACTACCTATATATATAGTAGCACCAGGCAGGCCTAGGTATCGTGGGAGCAGCAAAGGACGTAGGGACTTGCTTGCCACAAAGAACATGGTGTTTTATTACAGTTCTTATAAGGACTATAACAAGCACCCAATAAGCACCGAACCAGAACATAGTAGGGAAACACAGGAAGGTCAGATGCTGGACCGTCAGGCACACACAGGGTGGGTAATTTACACGCACTATAGACATGCAAGAATCGTACAGGGTTCACGCAAAACACAGGCAAACACATGCGTGACAATAGGGAAGTACAACTTATCAACAATGAATACATAAAAGGGGCTATTTACAATTACTTGCGGAGCATGCTGGGACATGCACACCTTACCGTCACTACACTATATATTCATTTGTATGCTGCCTTATTGCACCTTACTGTCTATTGCACTTTAACTTAGTATGTGCACCCATTGTCTACTGCACCTTACTCTACTATTTGCACTTTCTGGTTTAATGCTAAACTACATTTCATTGTACCTGTACGTTAGCAGTATGTATGAATCCTCAGTTTAGATGAGACAGTAGACCAATGGTCCCCAGATGACATACTACATTTTGTGAAATTCCAAAGTGAGCAACCGATGATCACTAGGCTATCCCATAAGGCCAGTGGAAATGCAACCAGAGACAAAGAACGATGCTTGCTCAGAAACTTGTGCCAAGATGGCTGAGTAAGCACTGGCTCTGTACAAGGTTCGCTGTTACACATAATAGTAACAATATATCACCCGCATTTAAGAATTCTAATGTATATTGTATAGACAGTGAATGTGAGTAGAATTAAAGGTAATTCATTAACAATGTGTTTCCATCTGTGAGAATATTTGCTCTCTCCAAGACTTTCACACTAAACACATGTGCTGTACTTATCAAACACAATCATTGCTAAATTCAGGAGGTAGGGATTCACGAAATAGTGATTTCATTGGTGAGTCATCTGTTTAGTAAAGATTTGGCTGTAATTTCTATGCCCATGAGAAGTTATGATTATGAAGAGGAATTTCTGATGCATACAGAAGCAAGAATATAATGCGCAGACAAACACAGACAAGGCAGAATAGTGAGCAGAGATTCTGATTTCGGAGTAACCAGTAGCGGCATATGCATCATGCAATGAACAGAGATGAGGCATTTATTTTTTTTGTGAATCATAGACCTGTTGTTGTGGGCAAGGACTGCTTAGTAGCAATTTCATTATTGTTTATTGTATGCACTTCATGGAGCATAGAGCGCTGCCTGGTAAGGCCAATTTTCCTTCATGTGTCGAAGCGTTCCGCTCTTCAATGCTGTGTTTCTCCGCTAGGGAGCGTGTGTGCGGCACACACACTGAGGATGCACCCAGCACAGGGCTCCACCTTTACAACTCTACATACAGCTGATTCTCTCCCTTTGCTTTTGCTGTGTGTACTGATAACATTTTCACAGAAACAGGATAATGATCATTAAAACAAGTGCAAGTGCTACATAGATGCTGTGGGGACATTAGTTGCGAATTGATGTTTGAATTACTGCTCTAATATATATTATTTAAATATAAAATATAAAATATTAAAAATAAAAAAAATGTGACTTTCAGTGGTAACCCTGGCGGCACGTTTCAGAAGTTGTCTTTATCAATGTCACGGGGAAGAGGAAGTAACCTGTGCTCAGTGCTCTCCGGGGTGGTTTTGGAGACCTGACACGTCCACTGCTAGGTGGATCATGGTCTCGCCAGGAGAGACAGTCGTGGAGGGTGACACAGCTGATCTCTCCGGGCAGCTGTCAGGACAGCCTGATCTCCGTGGTGTCCTTGGGATCCAGGCTGTCCTCTGCCTTGTCCATAAGAGTCCTTCTATTGTGTTACATTCACCCCGCCCCAAATCCAGTTTGTAATAAGGGACAGAAAAAAATGTGTTTTTACGATAAATTAAGATAAATGCACTCTAGTTGGCCTGGAGCTGATCAGATGGCTGATCTGCTTAACTCAGATCTATTCTGCTGCTCTGCTGCCTTTTCATATACATGTACATTTGTAAGCATATATAACATTGTGTTTTGATGGGATTTAGAGACTCCAGCCCCCCCTCTCTGTACAGGATGAGCAGTTGGAAGATGGATGGATGGATGGATGGGTTTTATTCCATGAGCCTTTTATTACATTTTATTGTATTTCTGTGATCGCTGCTTTTGCAAGAAAATGGCATATTTGCATATTTTTAAATGACTAATGTATAATTGCAAATTAAAAACAAAAGTGTGTACATGCTGGCTGCACCAAACGGTGGAAAAGTCCTCGGCAGACCTGCAGCTGCTTGGACAGGTTCGTGCTGCATTCAGTAAATGCATTTCAGTAATTATGTGCAGTTGTGGCAGAGATGCCCAGGAGTGTGGGCACGCACATGGACACACAGGTCTGTCAGAAAACAGTGATCTTTTCAACCAGCTGCAAAGCAATGTGAGCCAAATGTAAATTTCCTACGAGTCATTAAAGTGGAACACATAATATATCTGACGGATGTTATGCATCGGTGAGTGCGCCTCAATGTGATTTCAAGAGCTTGCTTCGGATAAAAAGCACAAAGCATTAATGAAAATGAAAGTACCAGGATAGAGTGAGCACAGCTCACAGCCACCAGCCATCCTGATTTCTGCTTGCTGTTTGTGAGCAGAAGTGACCGCCATTTTGCTTCTTTATTGCACCTTTCGAGAGAAATGTAAAATACCTGGGCTGGGGTTCTCTGGAATTTTGCTCGGCTAGTTAGCCAATGAAACATTCTGGATCCAGCCTTCTCTGGAAGCATATTGTTGAACTTAAATTCTCAGCAATTTCCTTATCTATCGGATGTGGTTAGACATGCGCCTCTCCATTATCGGTGCTGCGGTTATTTGCTAAATTGGCAGCCCTGCTAATGACGTCCTGTATCCAGCGTGGAACCGGCCAGAAGGAGCTGCACCCTCTTCCAGGCCTTTGTGCGCCCCCCAGACCTGAAGCTTGGGCAGCGGGTGCGAGTCCCGCTTCCATCCCGGGGGATCAGTGCCGACATCACGCATCACTTGTGCCACTTGGAGGGCGTGGACTTCCTGGGTTTGGAGCGCCAGAGCCAGGCCTGCAGGATAGTACCTATGGGAGTTAGTGCTATTTGGAGAGTTACCTACATTCCACCTGGCTACACATACCCTTCCCCTGGTAAGAGGCCTGCTAGTATGCTAGCTTTGGATGTTCACAGTGGCACCCCCTATTGGCTGTGGCCTTTGTTACCATTACGTAGGGGTACAGGGTCAGGTTAAGGGGTTAGCTAAATGAAGGACTGCATTAGCACTCTTTCCCACCAACTGGTGATGCCCATTTTCCAGGAGTATCTACTGGTTTTACAAACCTGTTTAGGTTATTTAATTTGCTTTAGTTTTCATAACTGGGCTACATGTCAGTCTCAAACTTGGACACAGTTTTAGTTAAAATTGACTGCAAAAGACTAGGGTTACCAAGGGAAGCCACACCGAGCATGTGTATGATGGTGGAGAAAAGGCAGAGATGACCTTTGGGAGTGTGAGACTCATTGCGTCGGAGGAGCAGAGCCACAAGTTAGGCCACAGAAAACCACTGTTTCCCCTCCCCTTCCACCCCTTCCTCCCCTCCCACCCACGCAGCAATCCTGACCACAGTGCCTTTGACCCGCACCATCAGAGGGGAAAATTTCAGGCCCAAAAATTAAACATCCAGAGCTGTGAGTCTATATACGCAAATGGTAGTTTGAAATAAAATGTCAGTGTGGGTTTTTACTTTCTGGACCAGGAATCTTTGTGCATAAAATGGTGATTTGTGTTGTGCATTTCACTGTACATCTCTGGTTTTGTTACATCTGTTCTGATAGTTTTGTGGGATTGCTGTGATACCACTGTGAGTCTGCATGGGGTGCTGTTGTGATTTTAAGGTCTTAGCAGTGCTGCGTGGGAAAGAATACCACATAGCATGTGTAGGAAGGGCTGCCTTTCAACTTTTGGTCATAAATGGCGATTGAAAGGAGTTATCTGATGTAATCTTAGTTGACAAGCTTATCTATTGATGGCATCAATGCTTAAGCGCAGGTGGATCTTTTTAGGGTGGAAAAAGGTCAGAGAAGATTTCTGAGAAGTTTGCAGTTGTTCAGTGAGGGGGATTTTTTATTTAAAACAATGATTTTCAATAATGCTAAGAGTGATTCGAAGCTGTAGCAAAATAAAAACACGATATTTGGGAAAAAAAACCCACACTAAGTACAGATTGTAATACACTGGCCATATGTTATTCTGGATTGCAAATTCCAACTGCTAACTATGTATATTAGAGGATGTTAGCTTTCTGGAACATCTCTTGGTTTTGTTTTGCTGCAGCAAAAGTATGTTACCTCGTGTTTCATTGAATGTTCCCTGCGCTGGGATGTGAGCTGAAGGGCCTTCCAGGCAGTTAAAAATACACACTCATTTTTAAAGGGCAGGATCATTTTAAATCTGAGCACACTTCCTTTAAGGAGACTAACAGGAATTCCCTCCCAGAAATTTCCTTAAATTGGCACTGCAAATTAGCCACATGTATGGATGAGCACAGAGGCCTACGGCGTTTGCCATTTCAGAGTCAACGGACAATAGGCAAAAAAATATATTTCTCAGAATGTGAAATGCAGAGCTTAATGTGGTGGGCTGAATAAGCTGCACAGTGACAGAAGTTAACAAAAAGGGAAATGGGGCTAATAGCCAGTGGTTAGGTTGGTAACTGCTGTCTCCTGTGAGTAATACATGTAGATTTTAGTCAAAGGAAAACTTCTACATACAAACAATTCCGGCATATATCTCTTAACACACGCGCACACGCACACACAGACCTGTAATCATGCCTTTGTGGGGACCACTCATTCATTTCTATGGGAAAAACCTAAATCCAATAATGACAACCTTAACCCCTACTCAGCCCTAACCTTAACCATCAGTAACCAAATAAAATATGAGACTTTTTGCATTTTTAGTTTTTGATTGCATTCAGAGATTTTTGTGGGCACCTGAAAAATGGTCCCCACAATGTCAAAATAACAGGTTTTTAATCACATTGCGACAGACATTTGGTGTTATATATACAGATAACAAAGCTAGATGTGGGACGAGTGTGGGCCATACTGTAAAGCATTGGACATGTAGGAATTACAAGGAATGGGTGAGGGTAATTAACAAGCATTCAGGACACACACCAGGAGACACTAGGATCGATGATTTAAGGACATCAGTATACAAAACTAGATATAAGCAAGGATAACTAAGAATAACAGCACAAAAGCAAGAACCAATACAGGAGCACAAGAACCCACATCAATTAGGAATGCACAGTACTCAGCCTACCGCTTAGCCCAATCAACCATGCAGTGGCCCTGGAAGAAGGGGAAAACAATAGGGACTGAGGGGAAGTAGACCTAGGGGAACACACAGAAAAGAACTGGATGACAAGCGACACCCACTGGTCAAACAGGGAAAAGATTGGCAGAGCGGAGACAAGAGAGGGACCAGTCCCAAAACTCTAAATACTGGCTCCCTTTGTAATTAGCCATGTGTAATGTCCTCTCAGCTAAATATGGCATGATGATGCTGCCTGTGACATAAACATGAGCCTCTTCATATCTATTACATGTGGGAGCACTAGGGTGTCCACTGGTATGACTCTAAAAAGGAGGACATGATGTAAAAAAGAGGTTTTCAAAAAGTGGGAGGGGGGTTATATCGCACACATGCTATGGAAGCCGAGAACAGTATGTCTATCAAGATTATAATCTCCTTACCATGAGATAACAGCAAAAAAAATGATTGCAGTTTGTTCTTGGTTTCCGTAGTATGTGTGTGCGGGTGTTTCACGTTTTTGGTATGAACATGAGTGGGGCACTAGTTGTTGACGGGAAGGCAGGTAGGGGGGAGGGAAAAAGGAAGACACCCAACAGCAGTCTGGACGGAGGGCTGGAAAACTAGACGGTCTGGACAAAATCCGGACGAGTGGTCACCCTAGAGCAGGGGTGGCCAATCTTATCCGCAAAGGGCCAGTGTGTATTTAGGTTTTCGCTGCAACTCCTGAATTAGGTCACTAATTAGGGGACTGATTGGCTGAAGAGTCCTCACACCTGGGTTTGAACAGCTGACCTAAAGGTTATCCCAAAAACCTGCATACACACCAGCCCTTTGTGGATAAGATTGGCCACCCCTGACCTAGAGTAAAATACCATATACTGCGGTGTATTATCTGAACAGTTTAAATTATATGGAAAGTAAAAATGTAATAATTAGGTGTGCGGATACCTCCTCACCTGATACAACAATTCTCCTAGGATTTTTACCATCCTCTGTACTTCTGGGGTGAATCTCAACATGCATACTTGACTGTACTTGTGTTCTCATGTACCCGTTTTACACCATCTTCTGATAACTAAGAACAGTAGTACAGAGGGATGGTAAAAATCCCCGGATGTCGATCTTGTTACATCCCAAATGTCAAGGAGGCATGGACTGCATCCTCTCCAAACAAGACAAGTCTCATAATTCATTGCACCTTAATTTTGTTCTTAGGAGGCAAATTAGCAAGACCGGTTTTGCTAAGACCACAAGTACAATCTTTATGTTCTTGGTATTGAGAAACGCCTCTGTTCTTGAGTATTAGAACTGGTCTTCACCAATGAAAGATGATGTAAAATGGGTACACGAGAAAACAAGTACGGTCAAGTATGCTTATTGAATGAGAAACACCCCTGGGCTCAGGGTTGCCACCTGTCCTGGTTTTCCCAGAATTGTTCTCATTTTTGAGTAACTGTCCCAGAAAATTATTATTCTTTCCCAGGACAGGAATTGTCCCGTTTTTTTGTGTAAATGTACATCTAATTAAAAATTTTTGCTGTTTCAAATAAACCCTCACTTGGTTTCTCTCTACCGCTATTCTTTTTTTCTTCCTGGTCATGTTATCATATCCAATGCTGTGTCCATAAATTGTTTAAAACGTGTAAAACACAGCGACGATGGGCCATGTCTTTACTTTTGCTTGAGTGGTTGCAGAAATACGAAACTTACCTTGTTACCTAGCAACTGCGCGGGCTGTTGTTCTGTCTCATGCATCCACATCCAAGAAAAAGCGATTTACAGCGTACAACTCGGAGGGTGCGAAAAGAGAACATTCTGAATGGATATGGCACAACCAAAGATACTTCGGAGATATTGGACAAAGCAAAGTTTCCCAGTTAGCTGGATAACTTAAGCCAAGCATGAAAACTGTCCAATACGAGGAGAGGTAGGCGACCTTCCTATTGGAAAATTTTTATATTTGGCTTACGTTATCTGGCTAATGAAAAAAGGCTGCTTTGTGGAATACCCCCTTCCCCGTTTTGTGTTCAGCCAAAATTTCAGTTAAATATGAAGGAAAAACAATGCGGGAAATTCATACAAAAACAAAGTAGCACCAGAGTTTTGTATTAACAAGATACAAAGATATAAAAAAACAGATAGATAGATAGATGTCAGTGTTAGGTTGTCCAAAATCATTAAGTTAAAAGGTTGTTTATAATTTATTACAATACGTATAATAATGCTAAAGGGAGTATACCTAGGGTTAAGATATATAATAGATTATAATTAGTAAATATATATTTACTGATTAAAGCAAAAAAAAAATCTGTATTTCACGTAGAAAGGGAATGCATCGAAGTAGTTCAGAGTGAGAGCAACTGCGCCTGTGTCAGTACAAATAAAGATTAGAGTGGCAATGAAGAGTTTCCTACCTCTATTAATATAGTATATTTACCCCAAAAAAAGTCTGATTGTCCCGGTTTTTGAGAAATCAAAGGTGGCAACCCTTGATGACAAATTTGCCTCGCCCCACCCTGTGCGCTACCGAAAGTGTGCGCGGAAAACTTCATTTACTTAAAAAACATAATTAACTTAGGCCTAAGTATGAATTGGCCTCTTCGCAGTAATACAAAGTCATTCATTTAAAACAATATGTTGATTCACTCAGCAGAAATGCTGAATGTTAGCTGTATATCAGACACTGTATAATAAAACGTTTATTAACCCGCATTTTACCAAGCGAGTTTTTCTATCTCTCCCGAAACGTTCGTACGACTGACTGGAAATATTGTATTAGGTATGCGGATATCCTCATTTCCTACAACAATTCTTTTCCAACTATTTCATTCACATTTTCATCAGGATAAGTGAATCTTTTTCAGGATAAGGTTTTCTTTATAGATCCCAAAATCTCCACGTAAATGCATAGGAATGTTTCCGGTCTTTTTTTGTTCGTACGAAGCCTTTATAAATGAGCTATTTAGTTTTAGCTTGTACGCGAGTTGAAGGCGCCTATCCGCAGAGGAATACTGTTGATGGTGACTTAGCTAGTTAGCCATCGCTTGATTTTATAAAGCTTTTTTTTTTTAACATAAAGGTTTGGTTAGGGTTTGATCTGGTCCTCCACGCTAAGTTTTGCATAGCGCATTTTTATTGCACGACTTTGCATAATATGAGGTCTCACTTGGGCGCGTCGATCTGTCGGGCTATATCAGAAAATCTGTTTCTCAGACAGGGACACAATTGTTCTGCATGTTAATGAAAGTCACTTGCGCGAAGAAATTGTCCTTTCATTAATTAACATTAAACGTCACAAATTATAACTTTATTAACGGAAGCGCTAAGTTCAGGCTTTGTTTTCTCTAATAGGGAGGTATAGGGCTGCATCTGCATAAGTTAGGTTGACTGAGGTCGCTCGGTATCCCCGGTAACAAGCGTGCGCTATGATTTCAGCCACAACGCAACGTCATCCGGAATATTCCGGGAAACGGATGACTGAGGGCTGCAGGTTCCGCCAGCTGATGCCACCGCCAGCTGGCAGCCCTTTGCATACGCAGCGCGACCTGACATGTTCTGCAGCTCACCTCCGGGGGAAAAAAATAAAAAATCTTGTTACATTCTGCCGCTAAGGAATTCCCACCCAGGTATCTGGCGTTAATTATGGAGAGCTGTGGGACAAAACTATATATTTATACATATTTTTCAGAATTCTAACCTAATTAAGTATCCTGTTTGTGCCAGCGCTGACCTAAGTGCCGGTGCTCTGAAGAACCCTGTTGATTAAATGGTTGAGGGATCCGCACTAAATGAATCCTCGTCATTTTGAGAATAGCTCTTCCTGTCAATGACCTGTTCTTTTGTCCTACGCTCTTACTGAAACCACTCACGCTTCCCACACTCATCTCTGCCATGGCACACATCAGGCATTTTTCTCTTTACAACCTGCAAAAACATTTCCTTGAACAGTAGGTGACCTACAGATGCCTAAGGTGATAATTAAAGGTATAATGGTCATGAATGGAGCTTTTATTCTGATTTGCATAACTCTTCCCCCAAATGAGGAAATTATAAACACTTCCTTTCTGGCTACAGCTAAGTAGTTCAATGGCCAGGAATGATTAGTGTTTCTTTCCAGAGAAAAAAGTCACTGTTTAAAACTGAAACTGCAGAGAAATTCTTCCCCTTTCCATTGCCAAGGAAGAACAAACCGTGAACTAACCGTCCACCGGGAATATTTACTGATTGAGCTGTAAGGAATAGGTGGCGAGTAACTCAGTGGGCTACGTTTCTTTGCCTGTGATTAGAAGACAAGCAGTTCATGCTCTGGCCTTGGTAGATCAGTCATTTGTCTGAGGGCCCATGAGCAAGGCCCTTAACCTTCAGCTCCAGGAATGCTGCACGTTGGCCGACCCTGCACCTTGACCCCCAAGCTATGGAGAGCAATATAGGATCAGCAAAAAAAGCATTCCAATGTACTCATGCAAGTGGCAAATAAAGCAAGTCTGTTTGTTTTGTTGTTGACATGAGAATCATGGATGGGCTGAATTTACATGGGGAAAAAAAACTGACCCTGAATGACATTACTAATAGAAACTGGTTGACAAGAGAAGGAGATAGCAAAGGTATTGTACATGACAGACTTGATGTTTTCAGCGAGTCAAAGCAGGAAGTGTGGAGTCGATAGCAACCTGAGACGTTCAGCAGGATGAGCTCAGTGAATACCTGGCTTAAGTGAAACCCGGCCCACCCCATCTTGGTTCAGTGCCGGTGTACGCTTCACGCTGGAACGCGAGGCCAGTGCCTCCCAGTCTCTTGTGTTTCCTTGTCAAGGTGATGTTTCAACACTTACTTATCCTGGGGCCACCAGCACTTTCGGGAAAATAACTCAGTTGACTTGCTTTGGCAACAGGTTACTCAGACTGGGACTCCTCCCCTCTCCCAGGACAGCCCTTTCCTGACAATCTGCACCTCCCCCCAACAAGAAAACTACCCTACCAAGATTATCTTAAGATCTTAAGCGACAATCGTGTTCCAGAGGCCTCACAGACACTGACGCGTCTAGTAAAAAAACAAAAACAAATTAAACGCATGTTTGAGGCAAGCTAGCCGCTGGCTTCATTTTTAGGCAGGACAATTGGGGCCGCCTCGTGAAAACACTTGACAGTTTTTGATTGATGGAACCTCGTCACTAGAATGCCACAGCTCACAGCTACGGTGGCCCATTCAGGCAGCGCCGCCCCTCCCTACACGCAGAACATGCGCTGTGCGTAGGGCCCCACGATCCATGGGGGGCCCTATGTTCTGCAAGGGGACGCATTCTCTGCAAATGCGCAAAGGATGTGCATCGCTGCCGTGGGGCGGGCGTAGAGCACCAAGTCAGCCCAAGGCAGGAGAGAAAAAAAAGAAACGAATAATCTGACACCGCACGCGTTGCCGCAATGATTGAGAGCAGGCAGCATCTGACCAATCAGCGGTCAAATGCGCCGACAAGCAGTTGGATCCATGCAGGTGGAGAGATGGCCTACAAACGGCAATATGAATGGGGAGCAAGCAAAAGAAAGAAAAAGTCAAAACAAGAGGAGGCTCGTGCTTCACTTTAAGGTGGGAATGTTGTTGAAATAAAAAAGAAAAACTTTGTGGCATAAACCCCCCAGCTGCTATCCTGCTAATCATGAGACAGAAGAGAGGATCATTCTGTCTAGATGTGGACTGGAGATTAAATTTTCCAGCGTCCCTGATTATCATTTATTGAATGTCTTGTTAACTGCAAGAGCGAGTAACTCGTTCCTATAAAATGTCTCTGGAGGAATAGACTATTTAAAAAAAGAAATAAACGCAGCCTATAAATGGCTCTCTGTTTCATAAATCATTTATAAAGCAGTCCATAAATGGTCCTTTGTTGATTACAGGCGATGGTTTATTATTCAAACCTTAACGATTTACCAGCGTCAGGGATTACCGTATAGGTGTCTAAAAAGCAAACGTATTTAATAATCTTCCTTAAGACATATTTTTTTAAAAATAATTGTCACATAAACGACGAATTTTATATTGTTTCATTATTCTGCAGTATATATACTTACCTGTGTTTAGATGATTGCATGCTAATGTTATTGAAAGTAAGAAATATCGTTGCACATATATTTTTCGAAACTATTTACCCGTTTCTTTTTTTTTCTTGGTTCGTGATTAATGTTATTTGCATATCTTTCCCCGGCATATTGTATCAGAAAAATAAAGCGGAAATCTGCCTGTCACATTCTACTCAAAGGACCTGAACTGGATTATTGTTGATGGGGAAAAGACCTGGGCGATGTATAGTTGTACGCGCACTCCTCTCCTAGATGGCGTCCCCGGTCGCTCTGCTACTTTATAACTGGAGAAAAGTAATAATTGGGACTGCTGGGATCCGTGCGTGAGGGCTGACCACACGGCGTCCCCTTGATTTCAACGCTGTTTTCCAGCATAGAGAAGCACCAGTGGTCGCTGGGATTACATATGATCAACTAGTTTAACCCATTTCCCATTAGCTACATTATAAGCTCACGAGCAATCTAATCAGGTGGTGTCACACCATTGTGAGCACCTAACCAGGGCTGCTGTCTCTCTAAGCAGGAAATGGTTCACTTTGGAGGGGTTGCATGTCCGGGGGGCCCGGTTGAAGTAATTTTGTCTTGCACCCAAGAATTATGTGTAACAGGCCAGCTCCCAACTGTGGTTTCAAATGCTCAGTCATCTCACTGAGACTGAAATATACTCCAGGTGTTTTTTAATGTCCTTCCAAGGCTGGGAGGGGGGGTTGGGACAGTTCCAATAGAGATGACAATTTGTCATGCAAGAAGAGGATTAAACATTTGGTGTTGCATTGCCTCTGTTGCACTAGTCTACTCCTTCATGATCTAGGACTAGTGGAAGACGGGGACTGAAAAATACCACATTCAGAGAAAGAGAGGGAATACTTTTATTTGTAAAATGTAGCAACATAGCTGTCCAGCATTGATTAAAATAATTCTAAACATTTTACAACTGGCTCCCCAAACAGAGAACAAAATACCTTTATGCAAAACATTGTTGTTTTAATAACAACACACATGCCCAATCACTCACACCAACACACACACACACCCGCGTCTGTGATTAACACTTCAAAAGTTAATAAATGAACCACAGGTGTGAATATGGCATCTTGTACTTGAATTGTTTACTCTGTTTAGCATGTGACTCCTCTGTGGGAGAAGAGGGTGGGTTGTACACCGTTGATTAAAGCTTCTGCTTCATGGAAGAGGTCACATCTTTTTCTGGCAAAATGGGCTTCTTGGGGTCAAACACTGTGGTGGGGGCTCTTTGGTCGCAGAGGATTCAGGACTCAGGCCAGGCCACATTCACACGTGTGATGCTTTGGGCTCCCTTACTAGGCACAGTTTCTAAACGCTTTGGCACATGGTGCCCACACAGATTCAGGGAGATTCATTATGGAACACGTCCCGCGGAACCACAAAAGAAACATCTAGATTTTAAACCTGGAAAAGTGTTAATGCTTCCAAGGTCTCCCCAGTGTTTCTATAGACAATTTGGAGCTACAGGTGTTAAATCTCTTAATGGTGGTGGTTTGACAACATTAGAGTTTCTCTAACGGGTTAAGGCCACACAGACTGAGAATAGCCTCTGCACTCCTTGCATATTCTAGAGAGGAGGTGGTTACAGCTACCCACTACCAAGAAATTCATTTGCAGTTAGTAATTGCAATTAAAAACACCAGCTGCAATTAGCAAAGCGCTAATACAACTATACATTTCTTTAGCATAAAAAAAATATAACTTTTCCTTGTGCTCTATGAAGCCGTTAAGCCAAGATGCACATATTTAAAGGACTGCGGATTAGTACACCCTGATAAGATGCAATATGCATCAACAATCGACATCTCCAGACCCAAGAAATCTAAGAAATTGCATGGGGTCTGGAAGTGACAAGTATGCATCATGCGCATAAGGCTGTACGTGGCAGAAAAAACAAGTTTATATTCAAACCCTATGAAGCAAAATATCTGACTTCTATGGTTTAGGGTCCTTGAGACTAAAAAAAACATGTCGGTGGGATCTAAGTATCCCAGCTCATGGATCACCACCATGGAGAAGCAGGATTGGTAGGCCATCGGGGAAAAGGCATGGAGGTCAGGGAATTCCACCGTAGGATTTCAGAGACAGGATTTCGGCGGCAAGCTTCTGGGGGTCCAGCAGATGCGGGAACATGCCCATGACTTTGTCGACATGGTAGGGGTTGAAAATAGCCTGCAGCTTCTTTCGGACCTCCTCGCGCTCCACCCCAAAGGAGGCCTGCTGTTCAGGATAGGGGGCCACGGGTCCCTGTGTATGCTGGCCGAGCATCTGATGGGGATCAGGGAGGCTACTGGAGGAGCGGGACTCAAAAAACCAGTGCTTGTTCTGGTGAGTGACCACCCCGCCAGGCTGGAAGTTGTTAGGGAGACTGCAGGCCTGGCTGTCCTGGGGGTACAGGTGGCTCCTGTAGGTGGAATAACTGGATTGGCAGGCGGCGGGAAACTTGAGGTGGGGGTCGTGGCTGAACTGGTGCATACCACCTGCCACAGGCACGTGCGGGCAACACTGGCTGGGTTGGTACCTGTCCGGTCGTTTGGACTCCCCGGATTGAGCAAAAAGTCGCCTGGATCTGTCCCTGGAGGAGCAATGGAGCAACCTGGGATCCGCATTGTAGGGGCTGGAGTGTCCTCGAGACACGTCCGAGTACTGGCTTTCGTAGGAGCCCAGGCCAGAGTCCAGGTGTTCAAGGGAGGAGTCAATGCTGGTCACACAACCTTGGCCTGCCCAGTCAGACCAGGGAGACTGGCCCCAGTAGAGTGGCACATTCTCGGTGACCTGCTGCACCTTTCTCGGCGACCAGTGCCCATCCAGGTTCAACTTCTGCTCCAGCTCCTGTGCTAGGGGGACGGGGGACTGCGAGTGGCTGGGATCCCGCTGGGGACCCTTTTTGGCTTTCTTGTCGTCCTTCAGGGCTGAGAGCTTGGCGTTTTCCCGGAGCTCGTCAGCCAAAGAGCGCTGAGACTGGTTCACCCGCTCTGGGTGGTAAAATTTACACTTGATCCCATAAGTGCACTTCTTTCCTTCATGTTAAGACAGAAAATCAGATCTCATTTTATACATATTACATGCACACACACACACACACACACACACCTGTAATATTTGGCTCATTTTCATTCAACATACCAGGAACTGATCTAATCTGAAGTTAATTAAAATGGGTCTTTGCAAGAACTAAGTCTTTGTTCATCTTTCCTCAAAACCAAAATGGTTGTTATAAAGATCTTCTAAATCATGGTTATATTTGTGAGAAAAAAAGAATTAAACTCTTTGACCCCATAGTAGCTGGAGGACACAGTTGTTTATCAACTTACATAGGTTTTGTAATCAAAAACTAGCAAAGTTCAAAGGTTCACAACCTAGCAGGGTAAACTGCGGTTAAGTAACACCAGTGGAGATTTTTAACCACCGTTTCAGCGAAGGTCACGCTCCTTACTGCTGTATATAAATGTGGAATTCCAGAACTTTGCCTGTCATTTTAATAACAAATCAAGGTATTACCTGCATCAAAGTCAATTAAATGTCATTAAGCTAATGTACAAATGATATTCTGTGATCAGGAGAGTGCAGGACTTCTTACCATATGGACAAGCCTGCCGCTTCTGCTCAGAGGCCTGCGGTTTCTTCCTGAGAAAATTATCCAGGCTGGGACCATGCCGGCCAAGGGGGTCGTCGGGTGGCATGAACCTGAGGGGAGGGGAAGGGGTGGGTCAGGAAGAAACCGCCGCTCTGTTTAGTGGGGGTGAAACTATGAAGTGTTCTTGAAGAATGACTGGTACAAAAACCATGTAGCTCTGGCTGTAAGCCATCAAGGAATGAATGAAGCAACTATTTACACTCAATATGAAAGAACTGAGATAAGAATATGTAAAGGCTAACAACAATTGACAAGGGGGGGGGGCGGGGGGCATAAGAGTGAGCAATGATTCTAGAATGTTCCCTCCCACTGCAGAGGCATTTATATATCATCACATAATTCATGTTTAATATGACTGGGAATAATAAAAAAAAAAAAAAAAAACTGCATTTTATAATAAACATAACCTACATTAAACACGATAAACTGTGCAGTTTGACTTTTTACAGATTTGCAGAATTCATTTTATACTTTTGAGCACCTTTCATGGTAATGAGGCTGGCCTTTAGCACAAACCAGGCCTAAGGGAAACACTACTGCTCTACAAAGCACTTACTTATCATTCACGAATGAGTACATGAGTAGTCTTTCCTCAATGAAGCGTTTCCACTCTGGCCGCTCGCCCTGCAGGTCACGGTACGTGTCGTTAGACACAATGACCCCGTCTGTCTCGTGGGCCAACTTCACGATGAAGCGGTCATCATAGCAGACCACCCGCTTGCCTCCCACGCGTCGTGACGGCGTGAAGACCACAATCTTCTTCTTCTCCAGGTCCCTCAGGATGTGCTGGTCTGTAAACCCCCCCCCCCCCCCGCAGCCCGGGACAAAAAAAGCAAACAAAAATTGCTGTTTATATGTCACAATTAATGAGCCTATATCTAAATGGTTGACAATTCTCACAGATGTACAAGGAACACAACGCTTTCGCGATGACTCAGCGTCACCCAGACAACATGTTCTTTTTCAATTGGGCATGAGCAGACACGGCATGTCACCTGAGCGCATTAACTGTTTGATCAGGTAAGCGGAAGACTCCAAAAGCTGGCAGCAGCTGACGGTTTCTGAAATAAAAGGCCTATTTCCTGGTGGGGAATTCCCCTGTACAGGCCACAGTGGTTTCCTCCTGCAGAGAGACTTTGGCCTTGGGATTGTCCCTCCTGAAAGCTTTTCAGTCAGGTGAACTACTTAACGAAACCAGGTGCCTGTCAGCAAAACTACTTTCTTGCACGAGGGGCCAACCAGGAAATCATGTGGTTGGCCAAGAATCATTGTGAGAAACAACAAGAGCAGCATTTTCCCGTAAGCCTGCTTAGTGACTGCTTAAATACAGGCAGAGACTATTTTTTTCCCATAAGGAAACAGAGGGTGAAAGTAAATAATGAGTAAATAAAGAAGTGGATAAAAAAAAAAAACGCACATGCAAAGAGAATGTTTTAGCAGGTATAATGCAGCAACTCCGATTCAGACGCAAAAAACAAACAAAAATCAGTTGTTAAAATGTATCCCAGCAGAAAGGCTTTTCTCCAACCAGTACACAAGTCTCATCTCACCTGTAATTGGCACGTCTGGCCTGGGCTGCTCTTTTCGCCATGAAGGCACAAAAACGGTTATTTCGGTGTGGCCTCTTTCCAGGAAGTAGCTGACTGCCAGCTGGATGCCCTGGCAGGAGAAGACCTCTTTGTTCCCGTGGCTGTGGGCAGGAGGGGGGAAAAGACGGAATCAATCGTCGTTGGGATATTTTTGGCAGGAATGCCATTTCATGCAGTTTGTCTTATTTTCCATCAGGGCAGGATGTCTGGAGTTTGTCCTTTGGGTGGGGGGGGTAGTGTCAGTGGAAATTGACCACTTCTCATTCAAAGAGGGCTGAAAGAACCTGCTGCACCCCAAGCAGAAGCTCGCAAAGGATGATGGGAAAGCATTTTGAACAATCCAGTTGTCACGAGTTCATACTTCAAACCACTATCCGGAAGAGACTCACACAGGGCCAAGAAAGCAGATGTTGCGTCAGGGAGTATATTTTGTCCCTCCTCTATGTTTGAGTACATTATCTTCTCTTGCTAGCATGCAAATCAGCCATTCCCAAAAAACTCAAAACCCAGAAGGGTTTTTTTTTTTTTTTTTTTTTTTCCCCCGCCTTCTTTGTTAATTGACTAGCTTTAAAACCCTGACATGGCGGTTTGAAAACCTGATGAATTGATGGGGCTGTGAAACACTGCAGGCAAACACTTGACAGAACATGCACACCGAGGTGAATCCTAATCTTTTATTGTAGAATATATAGGAAAATAAATCTGCCAAGTCACCACAAAAACCACAAAAATGTTTTAATATATGGCTTACAGGATGCTTTCCTCCCTCTGCAGACCAGAAATAAACGTGGGGTCCTCTTACAACGGCCATGCAAGGGCCAAATCACGAAAAAGCACAAGAAAAGACGATCCTAGTCATGTGCTGTTGACAATTGCTGGATATATTGTGTCACCGTGGGGTTTGAAACAGCTGACTGTTCTGATATAGAAGTGCAATCACAAGTGGTAACAACTCATCATTATAAGATGTCGTATAAAAGTGTGGCATCTGATGAAATTAGATGCATAGCGGTGTAAAACTTGCCTTTTTAATAGTAGAAATCTAGAACTGCATACGTTTTAATATCCTATAGCATCTACATTTTGGAACGCTGAAATATTTATATCACCGTTTCTTGCAACTTTTTGGTTTTTCATGGAATAACGTCCATATATCATTTTCGCAATAATCCTGTGCGACATGCAAACTCCCTGCCAGTGGATAGTTTTAGCTGACCTATCCAGATTTATCAATGCAGTACAAGGAACGTTCACTTGGCTTAACGTGCCTCATCCCGTTTTGAGAGAGCAGCCGGAGGCGCGTGTTGGGTGTTAAGTGAGGGAGCCCTTGACCTTTTGTGTAGAGCTGAGAGTCACCTGCGCAGTCGAGCCAATTACCTGCTGAAAATGATCAGTAAAACCCACAGGATGGTTCCTCTCTCCTGATTGGTCAACAGGAGATGGGGAATAACTCGTGATAGGACGGTAAGAAAAAGGAGGTGCTAATCACCATCTTTATGTGACTCTTGCGAGTGTAATCTTAAGCATGTGCGTTCTCACTCTTTCAATCTATCAGTCTTTTCATTTCTTTTCTGTCGTTATTGAAAGCAGATTCGGAGTCAGGTAACCCTCCAGAGTCCATTTCTCCATTAATGGACTTTAATTCAACTGCGTACCCCTTGGGTGTTTGCTTTCATTAAATAACCATGGTCTGACCAAAAGAGGTCAACACCATCTCCGTTCCCTCCAGGCAACCTCGAAAATGTGCCTGCAGGGGAAGACTCGCCTATCAGCAGGCCTGCCTTTGACTTTGTGCCTGGGTAACAGGCAATTGGTGTTTGTGGTTCAAACATGACTTTGGCAACAGCAGTGAGCACTTTACCTTGGCTGGTTTATCAGCCAACTCGATGTGCGAGAATGTCCCTATAGGTGTCCCAAAAGAGCCGGTGACAGATTCTTGCTTATGAACCGGATCTGTTAAACACAGGGTCTCAGAGGGACCAAGGTGGAGATGCGGATCTGCCGTCAGAGACAGCGGGCCTGTGTGACGATGATTTGCCGAGCTCACGTGTGCAGCACCTGTGCTCCTGTAATGCGGAGCCACACCGCAGCACCCGTGCAATGCACAGGTGCCGATTTCACGGTCAAGTGTCAGGTTTGTTTTTCCACTTTTATGCATCTGTTGATGTAGAACACAGTCCATACTTTTGGAGACTCTGTGTTGATATTAAACAGGTGTGTGTTTTTATAAATCTACAGGAAAAAACGCCAGTATTCAGAAGATGGGATTTTGCTGTTCGGCATAGATATTAAAACATTTTGATGGATATTCCTTAAAGGACAAAAAAAAAAAAAAAAAAGAGCCCAATGAATGAGAAAAGTCAGCTGAATTTCCACATTTTGCGTGTGAAGCGAGCAGCCTGCCACAGAAAGGCGTACTGAATGAGTGTTGCTGGGCCGGTTTAGCCCTACAAGTCCTAATCCAAGAATTAAGAGAACAAGAGAGAGTCAGTGGTGGCAATTTGCATGTTGAAGAAATGAACTCAGGCAAGTACTGACGTGGGAATGGGGACACGCAAGAATAGGAGTAGCCTAGGAGGAGGAGTGGGATGATTAAATATATCTTCTGGGCATGCAGACTTGTCTGGAACTATGACAGGCTACAGAAGGTCCATAACCGTAAAAGTGAATAATGTAAAATACACACACACACAAAATGCCAATATATGTCAGTTATTTTGTCCACTGTGTTTTAAAAAAAAGCCATCAATTATGATGAGCTTAAACAATTCTTTAAATCCAGTGGCAGAGGGGGGCAAGGAAGCTACAGCTTTCCGCTGAAGAAATATTTTGTAGTAAGACAGTTGACAATCTGCTTATGTACCTAGCTGCTCACATTCACAGATAAGCCATATGAAGACTCAGTTTTTCCAACTTCATTTATTTAGCGTGATTTGCTCAGCCTGGACACAGCATCTACATTTAAGCTATTCTGTGTTATTTTTTAAAAAAAAAAAAAAAAACTCCAAATATATCTGATTGTTCTTCATTAAAATCCAGCTGTCAGTATCAATTTACAAAGGTAATTGCATCGGCACTGATTAGGATTTGATTGGCAAATTAAGTCTGGACTCCCGCTGCTAATTTCTTGCTCTTACAGATGCTGACCAGCACCTTTGTGCACAACTGTGTTGTACATTTCAGATGACTTGTGTGGTTTAGAGTTAAACACATTTTACAATCAACTGAAGTATCCAAGTACTCCATGAGACATGTTTACAGAACATTTTAGACCCCCCCCCCCCCCCCCCCCCCCCCGCGGAAACAATACAAATTCATCTAAAAAAAAAGGGGTGGGGGGGGGAGAATGAAGAGGGAGAGGGGGAGATGAACAAAAGAAAAAAAAAAAGACAAAAAAAACAAAAAAAAAAAAAAAAAAAAAA
>JAODLD010000144.1:24263109-24280723 GCA_026781065.1 Mormyrops boulengeri | reverse complement strand
TTTTAATACTGTTTGCTTCCCCCACATACCCCCCCCCCCATTGCCATTTTTTTACTAAAATTTTTCCCCCCCCCCCCCCCCCCCCTCCATTTTCTGTAACTGTTTGTCCTATTCAAGGTCATTGGGGGGGGCATCTGGATCATGGAGGCTATGGATGAAAGGCAGGGAACAACTCAGGATGGGGCAACAACCCATTACAGGGCACACTCACACTTAGGGGTAATTTCGTAACTCCAATGAGTGAGGCCACAGTGCTAACCACTGCACCACCAGAGCAAAATATTTAAAATTAGAAAACATTAGAAAATGTTCTGTTCATTGACTCACAGAATATTCAAAATACCAGCAATATATTTGTGTTGTTTATCAATTACCTGATGTATTAAAAAAAAAAAGTTTGGATACTGATAACAGCAATGCCAAACTGGGGTCGGCTGTCAATGCCTATGTGGTCTCCCTACATGCTTTTCCTGATCTCTACCATTGCCACAGTTAAACATTAGTAGCAAAACATACAAAAAGCTCATTTACCGGCCAACCGTGACTCATGCAGAATGTAGTAATAGGGCTTAGCTCAGTCGCTGATGCATTTAGACGGGCGAACAGCTGGAGTTGAATCTCAGTGATACACTCACCTCATGGCCACATTGCTGCCGTCGATCACGATGGGCTTCAACATGCTTTCCTGCTCCTTCTCGCCCTCGTGGGATAGTGCCGGGCTAGATCCCCGCGAAACCAGCGCAGGCCCTGGGACGACAGGCAAGGGGGATGCCTCCCTGTCGACTGAGGATCCGGCGCTGGCTCGGACGAGCTCGCCCAGCACGGCGTTGTTGTCCGCACCCAGGCCCAGCTTCAGCAGCACGCTTCGTGCCTCCTTGGCAGAGTAGCCTAGCTTGCGGAAGGCATCGACACGAATCTGGAGCTCATCTGGGTCTCCTACTGGCACCCCCTCAACCTCTTGGTCCGGACTGCAGTAGCTGGGGTCCATACCATCGCCAGGCACACGCGGGGCTTTGGGGCGCGCAGATGCTGCCAGGGATAGGGTACCGATGGCCAACATGTGCTTCTTGCTGACAGGCGGCTCTAGAAAGCCCAGGGTCCATAGGGCTGGGGAGGCACTGTGAGAGTTGGGACTGACAACAGAGGAGTCCTCTCCTGGCCGGGCTACGTAATCTACACCCAGGCTTGTGCTCTTTTGCAGGCCGGTCTCAAGGTTCATGTGGTCTTCCTCATCGCGCTTTGCCCGATTGTACCTGGGTCATAAAATCATAGGGAGGTGTCACTGTTATCAGAAGGACCAGCTAATGTACAAGTAGTTGATCTACAAACTGTAAACACAGACCGACATGCTCCAGCTTTTGTCACGCACAAGGTATGCACTGAATGTTATCATTTGTGGTTTTGGTATTTGGCAAGAATGCAAGCAGCTTAAGCCTATTGCTACACGTCATAAGCATAACCTTAAAATACTTACTTAAAATATTCACTTACACTTCGTTGGCTTGTTTCACAAGCTGGAAAAACAGGGCGTTCTCAGAATGATGATTTTAAACAAAAATTAAAAAGTTGTTTCCCGGTTACTACTAATTAAACTGTAGCGAGACAAAAACAACTACTAATTTTCAAACAATGAATAGAAACACCGGCCGAAAGTACAATAATAAAATTAATTTGTTCATGGTCGGCTTAATACATTTCCCCAACGGATAGCTTCAAAGGGACATCTTGTTCAAAAAGAATTCAAGGAATTACGTAAGAAATGGATACATTTCGGTTTCGAAGTGAGAAGGCAGAAATGTTACAAAGTAATACCTGCTACGCCTTCATTTCTTTAAGTATATTAAGATTTGCCTATATGAATTTGTTTAAGAATCTTTTTCGAGTATTACGAATTAAATGAATGAGAAAGAAGCGCACGCATCTCCGTCGTTCACATGAAAAACAGCCCAGGAGGACTCCATTCTCGTAACTTTACAATTTTCCTATAAATATCCCCCTTACATACCGTACAATCTCGGATATCTGCGCTTGTAAAAAAAAAAAAAAAAAAAATGACGCCGGTCCGTCCCGATCGAGGACTTAAACTAAATACGTGCGCTGTTCTTGTACTGAAGTAATCCGAGCGACTGACTTTTTAAAAATGCCCAGATCCTCGTTTGCAGATTGCAAACCGTTACCAAAACTGTAAAAAAAAATCACGATAAAAATATTTCTGCTTTCCCTACCCACAAAAGACGTAAGACAAGAACAGGTACACGAACTGTACTCTCCTGTACAGAAAGAAAGATACCCAACATTTTCTACCGCTTCCGAACTACCTAGATGTTAACATATTATTTTGATTATAAATAATCTTGAAAGACGGTTTGCAACCTTACCTTAGCCGACCAAGCGCGTAATGTCCCCGTACGTCTTCCGCAGGGACGTCTGGCCGCACCTCCGCCTTTATACCCCATGGCACCTGTGATCCCTGACGTCACTGGCCAACTCCGCACGCCTTTCTCCTTCCCGGAGCGCCGGGGCTGTTCGGATAGAGCGGAGAAACGCGGCATGTCAGGCCGTCTCTTTCCAGCCTCCAACGCTTCTTATTAGGAGATTCTAGACGCAGTTTCTGCGTTTCTCCGCAGGTTTTCCTGTGACTTCTGCAGCCATGTTGCTTTCGCCGGCTCCCCGCTGGCGCCTAGCCAGACATACAGAAATGTCGGTATTAAAAGTTGTTCAGTGGTGGAGTAGTCTGTGCACAGTAAAACTCTCCCCAGTACATTTCAAGAAGAGGGGCTGACAAATTCTCCGTTTGTATTTATATGTATGCATACATATGTGTGTAGAATACGCCTGGAATAGGTAGAATAAAGCATTAATTAAGTGATTAACTGATATGTTTGCTGAAGTGACGGTCGAGCCACCGGCTAATTACAAAGAATTTACCAAAGTACCGCTGTGTAGTACCACTGTGCGTTACACCCCGTCATTATGCACCGACACTTTTCTGGGAACGCGTGTCACAGGAAAACGGCATGGAAATGAGGAAATGGCCCAAAGAGAAAAAAGCCATCATTCAACACAAACAACGTTATAACCCACCGTGACTATCGCCTTCATGCTGTCTTGTAATAAAGGAATAATTTCGACCAATGGGAAAAAGATACTAGAAATGATACAGAGTATTATTACTGTTATGTCGTTACAGTGAAACATGTTTCACGTTTAGACGTGTCAATCCCTAGGGTGTAGGTCATTTCTAAAATGTACCACTAGATGTCACCCCAACACCACTCTGTACCCCAGTGCTGCAATTAGCCATATCCTATTCAAGAAATCCACCATGACCATCTCCGTGTACGGGTCCGAAGAAAGAATACGGAAATAAGAACAACAATAGTAACAAAACATGGTCATGGGTTACAGAGGCCTGCTCCAGGAAGCAGGATTTCTTGCTTAGCCAGATAACTTGTCGGATTTAAGGTAGTCTGGGCTAAGTGTAAGGGAACGAAAATAGAGTCCATTTAGCCCAGACTACCTTAAATCCAAGAAGTTATCTGGCTAAGCAAGAAATCCTCCTTCATGGAATACCCCCAAGGTTAAAATTTAAGCCGCGTATAACATATTCAGTGTTGTAAATTTATAACGTGTTAAGTTGTCCCTAAACAGTTTTTTATGAAACACACCAAATCTTGCAGAAGTGTTTGTGTCGTTTCTATTGGGTGTGTTGAAAGGTCAATTCGGAATCAAATTGATTAGTTAGTAATGTAAATATACAAGAATTAAATAAAAACTTTATTAGCCATACACGATGCCCACAGGGTTGCCAAGTCACGCATCTGGCGTAACACAAACGCTTTCTGACTCTCATGCTCACGCAAGAAATCTTATGGCAAATCTATATTATTCCATTATAAACCTAAAATGAGCTGCACCAAAAGCGTGGGGGCAATTTGCAAACCATACAGACTATTTACAAGGTAATAAAACCATTACACACATGTAAATCAGTCTGCAGACTTGTCTTCAAAATCTCAGGCTAGCCAGCTGAGATTTTGCTACTAGCATTGTAATGTCTAGTAGCTTAATCAAGTCTTGTGGAGCACAACCTAATCTTCAAATGTGAGTCGTACTCCATATTTTTTTTATATATATAATAGCTATAACGATGTGTCTGCAAAGCTACTGAAGCAATGAAATGAAAAGTTACATTTCGAAGTCACACATTGAAAATTCCATATAGCTTCATAATGTTAATTCTGGAGGGTATGCTGGGGTGTGGCATATACCCCCCCCCCCAATGCATAAATTCAGTTCTATATTCTAACTGTAAAGTTGTCAAACAAATTCCTACCATATTTCTGTCATGCCTTGTCATGTCTCTTTAAGAAAACTTTCCCCAAATCTTTTTCATATCAGTGGTCCCAAAGAAGCTTCTGTACATAATCATGAACAGACAAAACCACTTGGCAGGATCAATCAAGTGTTTTTAATATATCACCCATTTAATTGAATTCCATTTTGTTTTTCCGTTTCCAAAAGCCGGTTGTGTCGTCATAGCTACCTGCCTCATGCAACATATTGGGTAATGTCGGGAACCAGGGAGGGTCCCGATGGTGGGGGCAGTCAGCCTGCTTGCGTTGCTTTCCTGTAGGATCACACACATCCTGGAGCAAAGAATCTCCCCTAAAAATTTGCTATATACTGTATGTAATGAGGTTTTGTTACTTGAACATTAATCTGTCAGTAGGTCTTCATTTCAGAGTTAATGGAGTCTGTTTGTTGTTAGTGTTTTGGTTTATTTTTGTTGAATGTCATATGCATTAGTCATTCTTTCCTGGAGTTGTCACTCAGTCTCAGCTTCTTTGCCACATGGTTATGTTAGGAAGAAAATATGGGGATTAGTCTTCCCTCTGTCTCCCCTCTTCGGAAATTACTATTAATTGTACGGGAATTTTCTTTTGCTCTGTTTAAATTCTATTTAGCTCTGAAATGCCTGTCTGCTCTTGACTGTTGCAGTGTGGGTTCAGAAAGGACGCCATTTAGTTTTCACTGCATATTGTGCATGGCTGAGATGACAGTAACACTTTATTCGAGATAATGTGAGATGAGGGAGAGGTGCTAACTGAGTCAGGTCACTCCAGCTAGTGAAGATGGAAACACTGTAACTGAAAGGTGATCAAGCAGCAGAAAACCCACAAAAAATCTGTTTTAATGATGATCAAAAGGAGTCATCCTTATTTACAATGAAGACAAAGTGTGGAATAGTAATTACAGAATGTGTGTCGTAGAATCAAAAAAGCTGTGGGGTTTGTTTTGCTCTGTTATTTATATTTTTGGTCATGTAATAGAAAATGATTCTGGCTACAGTGCTGTGATGTTTTCCTACAGCTTAGTGCAGACTCTATATGTCGGGCAGCTCTATAGATGCTTATTGAATCAACAAATCAAGCAAAGGACCAAAGAAGCAGTTAAAAATAAGTTCAATGTCAAGTGCTACTGGTATCCCACCCAGGGTGCCCCCTCCCTCATGCCCTGTGCTTCCTGGAATGGGCCCCAGGCTCACCGTGAACATAAACTCGCTGTCACCATGCATCCGTACCTCTTGGAAACCTAGGGGAGCAGGCTGCTGGGGTCGTGAAGCTGATTCGGAGACCCCTGACTCGCCACACTTGGTGTAGGTTTGATTTTTTCTCTTTTTCTGTTCTTCATTTTGATGGGGGGGCTGCATCCGGAAGTGGGTTGCTGCTCGGCTCTTCTTGAGTGTTAGCTTGACTCGGTTCACCTGAGGGTTGCTATATTTGCTCGTTAGCACACCCTGTTTAACTGCAGTCCAGTTCTCTGGAATTGTCTTGGGCTCAGCTGGGCCAGTTCACACGCTTTGAGATTTGAATGTTATACCAGATAAATTCATGGTTCTGCTGCTGTCCTCAGCA
Source organism: Mormyrops boulengeri (assembly GCA_026781065.1). Lineage (NCBI taxonomy): Eukaryota > Metazoa > Chordata > Actinopteri > Osteoglossiformes > Mormyridae > Mormyrops > Mormyrops boulengeri. The sequence continues at coordinate 24,274,805 of JAODLD010000144.1, read as the reverse complement.
ACACTTAAAATGTGCTGTTAGTGAAAACATGTCACTGTGGTAATAGTCCATAATTACAGTCTTTTTCCGTGTTCAGATGCTTCTTCTGTTGTTTTTCTTCACAGTGTGGTGTCGAGGCATGTGTTATGACACCCGTGTCACTGTTTCCTGGGGGATTTTTTCAATGTTTCCTTTCCTGTGCTGATATTTTCTAGGCTGTGAACCCTCAACGCAAATTTCCTCCCCAAATGAACATGTGGTGACAAGAAGCAGGACAGCCCTGAGGTTGTTGAGGGGCGGAGCCAGTGATCCTCAGGTGCCCAAGAAAGTGATTTGCATAATTTAACTACACAAGTCACGGGCCTCTGTCGTCATTCCTGGCTTGTTGTTTAGAATAAAGAAAAGCCATAGATAGTGTCACATGTCCCATGATGCCATACTTCAGGATGTGGAAGCAGATGCTGACACTGAGGAAACCACATTTTTTTAGGTGCAGGACAGGGCGACCCTGCTGCCTGGTGGATTTCCTCTTAACTTTACCCCATCTTGCTCTAGCAAGATCCAGCTTCATGCGTAAACCGAGGAACAAACGTGTGACAGCTTTAGTGACCGACTCTGGGGGTACAGAACTGGCGAGGAGGAGGAAGAGGAGGAGGAAGAGGCAGCAGTAGGATCGCGGGTGTGGCTGCGTGCCAGGCCATTACACACGCTACACAAAAATAACAGAACAGATCGAGAAGAAAGGTCACGTCAGGAGAGCTTGGCCAAAGGTGTCCGCCAGGCAAACAAATGAGGTAAACACTCTCAGATGTAGATGGCGGTGCAGCAAATGCCTGGCCCTGCTTTGATTTCCGCTCCCGCCAGCCCTGGTCCATGCCTTTCAGACAGCCAGTGACTCACAGGGCACAGCAGGACTGAGGGGCAGGAGCCAAATCCCACTGTGATCTCAGGAATAGAAGAGTCACCCACCTTCTTCCCTTCTCCCACCTAGGCTGGGTTGCCCCAGGCAAATGGAAGCCTTTTCCCCAACGGTTATGATCACAGAGGACTTCAGAACTCTGACAAGCATCTAAACCACGCTCTGAGTTATATTTCTCAAATAAATGACCCTTCTGGTTGATCCCCTGTTTCAGAAGGATTATCTAATATTCATCTTGCTTATTCAGTACAGGGTCACTGTGAACCTGAAGCCCAGGGTATGAGGCAGGGGACACTCTGGACGGGATGCCAGTCCCTCCCAGCTTCCTGCCAGGCCAGGGAGCAAAATCATCAACTGTCTGGGGCTCCCCAAGGACTGGGTTTGGAAACACTGTGCTACAGGGCTCATGCTCACACACACAATCACTCTAAGGGCAATTTGCAGGCATCGTTTTACCTGAACTGCATGTCTTTGGATTATAGGAGGAAATTGGGGGTGGGAATCAAATGGGATGAGGCTACAGTGCTACATACTTAATCACCGTTTCACTTTGTCATGTATTTTATGCAAATACTGAAACAGAAGAACTGTGTACTTACTTATATTGGATATTGGAGCCAGCATATTTTCTTGTTCTACACCGAATTGTATTTATGGAGAAACAGTGACCTCTGCTGGCCATTGGCAAACTAAATGGAACTCGACTGACGGCTGTGCGGATTCACTTCTGGAAACGGCTAAATTGTTCTGCATACAGTCTTTTACTCACGTTATCATACTATTAACAGGTCGCTGAGTTCGCGGCTTTAAATACCATAATCCCACAGGTGGTTACACTCATACTGCAAGACCAGGAGCTGGGTCTGTAATCTTTTACCTTCCTGTGTAGGCAAAAGAGTTAGGTCAGGTGAATTTCTCCCGATGGAAGTGGCGTACGTTAAAGAAAAAGCAGATAAACAACATGTCATGGTTGCATATTTAAAAAACGTATCAATTAAAACGAGTAATCTCAAACTGAAAGTTTAAAAAATGTAAAGTTCGAAAAATCAGTTTAAACGGGCGAGATTAAAACCGCATCAACCCTAAGTGTGTGAAACAATGTAAGTTTTTTGTGTGAGGTGGAGGTTGTGGTTACTGAAATTAATAGAGACCACAGCTTCTTCTTGTCAGTACATCCTGGTCTAGAGTCCAGGCTCAGACTGCCAAAACTCTGCCCACAACTGGTCTGATTTGATGTCCTTTCCTGCCCCTTGTACATGAATCATTTCGGTTTGTATTACACTGTCTGCACCTGAAAAGGGAGATAGCCAACCAGCCAGGCTTGCTGCCAAAGCCTGTATCACATGACATCTCTGTGTGTCACGCTCTCGATGCTTATGGTGCCTGTGTGAATCTGAACGTAGGCCCGGCTGATGGAGAGTTAACCCTTTAGTTGCTTGAGGGGAGAAGGATATCAGACAACGGACAAGACCAGCACCACCTTTTGTTGCGGTGAGCTGGTCCCCGTAATCTCTCATCCAGTTCTGGGGGCAGCTGGAGTCATTTGCCTGTTGTGAAAATTAATTTTCTTACGATCCGATCCCCCCCCCCCCAAAAAAAAAACACACTGAATAGGAATGGATAACGGCCCCCTAACATGGGTGATCCATCTTCGGCTACTGGTGACAAAATGATTAACGATTTCCAATTTACTCATGGCGTGAATCTGAAGTAAATCAGATGAGTAGTTTACGCTGTACGCTCAGAGATGGCTGCTGCTTTCAGCAGGACCTGCAGATCGACGCCTCCCGTTTTACCATAGATCGCTTAGAACGGCTCATTTTTTAAGAGGGGGGAGGGGTGTGGCATTGGCTGACATCGGCTGCTGCTCTAGAAAATTTCTTATGACCGTTTACTCCCACCTAAAATGTGTATTGTTTGACCTAAGTAACCTGATAACAGAGATATGTTTGAGTACAAGTATTTTCAAACTTCCCCTTAATCAGATGACTGTAAAATATAGGGATAATTATCTTGTACAAACACAACTGGGTCATGTGTGGATTTGTTTACACCAGGAAAGTGATGATACAAAGGGTTGTGAGATATGAGCTACTTCCTGCTTGGGCATACAGGCACATGGGCGGTGCGTGTCTCTGTGCATGAGGACTCTCATCCGAAAGTTTGCCAGTTCATATTCAGTGGCTGGCAGAGTGATCATATCTCTGTTGGGCCCTTAAGCAAGGGCCTTAATCCTGAAAACTACTCTAGGGCCGCTGGATAAATGGGTGACTCTGTGCTCTGACCCCAAGCTTGGCTCTCATCTCAACCAGTGTGTCTCAGGGGAGAGTGACATAGGATGTGTGAAAACTAAACAACTTCTATGTATTTGTATGAATGGCAAAATAATGTACCACCAGTTAATTAATATCCCCGTCTTCCTTTATGAATGGTGTAGCATCTGATCTGGTGTGTTGCTGGTCTTGTGAGCAACCATGTGATCCAGGCAGAAGACAGGAGAAATAAACTGGCCTGGTTGGGTGTAGTCAGGGGTGGGTGGGTATCTCTATTCCTGCAAGTTCGAGGCTCTAGGAATATTGGTTTCATTCCCTCCTTTGGCCATGTGCGGACTGTGCATTCCAAACACATGTGGCTAAATGAGCCACCATCTCTAACTGCCAGTAACATGTCTGTGATAGGATGGCATCCAGTCCCGGCTGCCCAGATCCGGGTTTACAGGGGAGCCTGAGGGTGCATAGCACCCTAAAATTAATAATATGGGCCCTCTGGTGGAAGCCAGGGCTGTGGCAGGGTCATGGGGGTCGTGTCCCCTCACTAGTTTCAGATGCGCCCTTAGCGATTGTGTTCTTAACCCTGTACCTTCTATTTCTGTCGACGCGGCTTTGTGCCACACCTCATGGTTATATAACATGAGTGAGCTTAAACCACCACCTTCCTCCTTTGGCGGTGATGTCTCTGAAACCAAGGGGATTTCAATGGCGGTTTGTCAAAGAAGCAGAGGCTCTTGGGTAATGTTATCATGCCATTGTTGTGCATTTGTGCTTCCTGTTATGGCTGCCAAACGCTACCTGCAACTGCAATTTGAATTTATTGCGGTTATAAAAGCTGGCGGGATCTCTCCCTGTGTCAACTGGACTTCCCTCTCACTGTGGTCATTTTCAAGAATAAATTTGCCAGCTACTTTATTGTGCTGGCATCTGTTGCTGGAACCCATCCAGGGACATGAAATGAAAAATCTTTGGCTGGCTGCGTCATAAACTTTTGCTGAACCACACTGAACACATCCCCAGTGAGACACATGCACTGTGAGACCAGAGGACATGGTCAGACAGCAGGTGTGTGTAGGGGCGGAGCCACAGGAGTACTGTCCCGAACTGGAAGCTGATTGGCCCACATGATGCCCGTCCCCTGTCACTCACCAATTCAACACATATCATTGGCTAATAAGGTGGGCCCCTCTGTATGAATTATGCCCCCTCTCATATCTACCCACCTTAAAAAGATGTTAGAATCGCCCCTGTCAGTCTAATCGTCCTAAGAATGGGATCGAGTGAATGGCCGCTCTGAAAACTGCATTTTCCACTAAGATTACCTGTTAAGTTTGTCATCCTTGTTGTGTCTCGACAAGGCCATTTCAGCTGGCACCTGCCTCGGCCATCCTGGTTACCGTCTGGTTGGCATCCTGCTTTCATTTGCCCTTTTCCAGGTTGACTGGCAGTTAAAAGTGCCATCTGGCACATCTGCTATGTGCTTATGATGCGCACTCAGTGGTCACTTTATTAGATACACCTGCTCCTTAGTGCAAACAGCCAAACAATGAATCATATGGCTACACACACGGCATGTATCCAGGGTCAAGAGGTCCACTTAAGGCTAAGATGGTGCTATCGTTGGATTTTTGCACTTTACAGAGATCGGCGAAATAAAAAAAAAAACATCTTGTCAGTGATATTTTTTGTGGCTAAAAAAACCCTGTTAATGAGAGAGATCAAGGAGAACGGCCAGACTCGTCACAGCCAACATGAAGGCCCCATGTAAAGAAATAACGGCTCAGTACAACAGTGGTGTGCAGCATGGCACCTCTGAAGACATAACTCATCTATACTTGAGGAAGTTCTGCAAGGAAAAGTGGGTCCAACCTAATACTGGGTAGGAGAGCCTAATGAAGTGGCCATTGAGTGTCTCGTCCATCCATCCATCCATCCATCCATCCACCTGTCTGCTTATTCAGTACAGGTTCACTGTCAGTCTCGAGCAGGAAACCTGGGGCATGGGGCAGGGCACACCCTGTACGGTATGGATGCCATTCTATTCCAAGTCCCACTCCTTTGTGAAATTTGTTGTGCACGTTTCATCTGGGCCCATCTGACGTAAACATACGTAAATGTTTCCCAGGCAGTCTGTCTTCTTCATGGCTGAATGGCGTCAAAGCCGACTCAGCTGCGCGGCTCTCCAAAACGCGTTCGGCCGTACGCCTGGCGCCTTGCCGGGTATTTCGCCGACACCTGCCTGCGTCACGTTCCCCGTGGCTGGATTAAGGTCCCACACCACCTGCATCTTCATCGTGTTCTTACCTAAGCTGTTTTCCTGGATTTTTTATTTATTTTTTTTGGTAGCAGTCCTGTAATTAGTGTAATGAACTTCTGTTGAGAATCTCGAGTTTCGAATAAGTAATGAGCAAAATAAAGCATGCCTGAGATGCGGGTGGGGAAAGGGGACGTGCAGAGACTCGCCCAGTCATTTGCATCCAAGCCGAACGAGTGAGGCAGCCAGATGCAATTAATGCGGGTGTGTGACGCCCTTGTAAACGGCCCTGGGGGTTTCTGGGAGACATCCCGTGCTTCCCAAAGCATTGCGACTCACAAGCCTCTGCAGGTATCGCCTGGATGCCTGGTACCTGTTGCTCTGTTATTGTTTGGACACCGGCATGTACGCTGATTACGTGTACATTCCAATAACTGTCAGTCGCAGAGTAAACACAGTCCCAGAGTGGGATGCTGTAGCCAGGTGAGGGAAAAAAATCTTTGGTAAAATTTAAGGCCATGATTTTAGTGATATATAAAACACATTCATAACAAATAACAATGCATTCTAAACAAGGCTGTAGATATTTTTCAAAAAGCAACAACACAATATAGCCATGTGTATTATGCATTATAAATGCTTTATGAAACTCTCATCTATATTGCACTATAGATACCTTCATAATGCATTATAATGGTCGGTATAAGCATTAAGGATGCTTTATCTATAGTGCATTGTAGATGAGAGCTTCATAAATGATTCATAATGCATAATAAACATGGCTATAAAGTGTTATGCCTTTTTATAAATAGTTATGTTTATAATGCTTTATGAATGCACTATAATGCATTATAAATGTGTTTATAAATTACTAAAAACATTGCTCAAGCGAACTCTACTAGCCTGATGCCTCATTACCTTCCCTGAATGTTCTTATGTTACATTTCTGGTCCCTGAATAATCTTATTAGGTTCCTGCTTTGTTAGACATTGCTGCATAGATCCTGCTCTGGTACTGCTTACAATTGTACCTGGGTATTCACTGGAAACTCAGCCTAGCTGCACTGCCGAGTCGACTGCTTGACAGCTGTATGTTTCTGATGTGCAATTTGTCTCACTTGCACATCACTTTGGACAAAAGCGTCTGCCTAATCTACAAAATGTAAAATGATATAACATTGAGTTGGCCCCTCTGCTTCCCTCCTTTTCCACCCGTCAGCCCACCCCCAGAGCTCCCCTCCCGTCAGATCCAACAGGCTCCGAGGAGCTCGTTAGAGACAGGCGTAGGGCCGGTGCAGGACCTCGCCGCGGTGAAGTATGCATGAGCTGAGATTTGGGGAAGCGCACCCCTCACCCTGTACCTGAAACAAATGAGTGGCGGACTTCCCATAACAGTCAACAGAGAGTGAACACACACAAACACAAACCTACTGTCCACAAACAGGGGGTGTCAGACAGGGAATAACCCAGGATGGGGCACCAACCCATCACTGCGCGTACACACATACACACACACACACACACACCCAAGTAATTAAACAAAACACAACAGTTTTTGCATTTTTAATTTTGTCATTGCAGTCACAGATTTTTATAAAATAGAGTTTTCCCAGGAAACTGGTCCCCATAAGGTAAAAAAAGGGTATTCATCACGTTGTGGGGACATTTGGTCTCCACAAGGTAAAGTATACCTCGACCACACACACACACACACACACACACACACACTCTCTCTCTCTCTCACACACACACACACACACACATGCACACACACACATACATACACCCCATTCACACCTACAGAAAACTGGCAGCTCCAAATCACCTCTGCATGTCTCTGGGCTTTGGGGGGAAACCAGAGACCATGGAGGAAGCCCCACAAGGACATGGGGAGAGCATGCATAGAGCTTAAACCCAGAGGTATATAACTCACTGTGCCACCCCATACCTTAGAAACCCCCCCCCCCAAAAAAAAACTTCCCTACGTGAACTTTCCTTTCTTGAATATAAAATGAAAGAATGTTATGTTGTATTATGACATCCTGACTGTGTGATCTTTTCTTAATCAAGACACATGTGGATGCAGTGGAACCATTTTAATAAGAAACCTCCATTTTTGGGGCCCCGGAGGGGCCAGGCGTTTGCAGAGCGGCTCTTTAGGACTTAGGACTTAACAAAAAGCTGTGTGTTCCTGTAGCAAACAGTTGGAAAATAGCTTGTGGGAGGAGGTGTCTCTGTAATGTTTCAGGAGTGAACAAACTCCCACAAAGTCCCACACATTTATTGATGACGCTTTTATTAGCAACACTAGCGCTATAAGTCTTGATATCAGATGTAACATTTTTGTAGTCTCAATCATGGCGTATTGTGCTGTGCTATGGTATGTATCACGTGGTGCTTGGAAACCAGCATCCCATCATATCTTTGATCCAGCCACTGCTAGAAAGATGGAAGAAACATTGACATGATTATGTCATTTGCCATGTTTGGTTTTGTGTTATTCTGAACCTGTTTGTGTCCATATGGACACCTTCTGAATTAGCTACTTACCAAAAACACAATTGCTTAATTTAATGAATTGCGCCAATCCTGCTGGGATGTCCATTACTGGGCCAAAAACACGCCCCATATACTAAATACGATGAAGAGATCATTCTGAGGCTCAGCACTCTAAAACAATTGCAGGGTTCATGAGAATTTGGACATCTTTGTGAAGGTCTTGGACATAGAATTAAGGTGTGCATGGTCTCTGATGGATAACTTAAGCTAACAAAACCATATAGGTAGCGTTTCGGCTAAGGACACACAATGTACTTGGACATGAGGAGCCTCTACTTCTGATTGGGAGGTGACACTGACACGTGTCGCTAGGCAGGCTTCTATCGAAGGACTACCATCACTTTGGACTTTTGGGATGAAGCCTGGCAGATCTGCATGAAGTAACGCTGTTATCGGGTACCGTGGAGAACATCCACTGGTTGGTTTGCTTCGCGGTTCTTACTGTTTGAGATCAGTTATAAGAAGTCAGTTTTGGATGTCCTGCCAGAAGTTGCTATCGTGAGCTTGCTGAGGGTTTGACAGAATTGAAGTTGGTGTTTTGCTGATTTAGCTCCCAGATCGCTAATGCGGGATGCTAAAATTCCAGAATCAGCCTCACTGCTCCGTGAGACACAAAAACTGGGGCACTTTGATTTGGTTCCATTTTTTTGTAACCCTATGGGCAAGAAATATATTCATTAGAGACACGGACTTATAAACGAGAGGTCTCTGATTCAATTACTAAGACGTGTTTTCTGTTGTACCCTTGTGTGAGGTACTTAACCTGAACTGATCCTGTAAAACAACCAGGCATGTCAGTGGGTATGAAGAGATTGCTTGTGATTAAAGGGTCAGTCAAGCGCCCACCACCCCACCAGCACATAACCCCCGGTCACAAAAATCCCCGAAGCTTTCTACCCTCCTCCTTTGGAAAGCAGATACATGTGCAAGGGTCAAAAAAGTCTAAGGAAAGACCCCCCCTCCTTCTATTGCCTGCTCTGAGCTTTTCCATCTTGGCAGCCTTTAGCTGAAGTCAGAGATACCATGCCGAGAACGTGAATTTCTTTAAAATAAATCACACTCGTCTGCCCCAACACTTGCTGAGTTCATATTCCTCTTTGGGAGAAGGTTGCCAAGGAAACGCGATTGAAGCATTCCGAGGTTCTCATTTCGGAATGCTAGAGTAGAAACAGTTATTCACTTAGGAAGGTGCTACTGTTACCTGCAAACATTGTTTCTACAAAAAGATCCCCTCAACAGTGACTGAGCAAGCTGGCACATTGTAATAAATATTTTATTTTTAAAAAGAAGAAATATACTGGTGATTTACTTACCAATGACATCAAGGAGTATCGTGGAGTTTTTGTATTTATTACGTTTTAATATTCCATCCATCCATCCTTAATTGCTTATCCCAACCCTGAGGGTGTGAGGCCACCCAATTAATCTAAAACAATAAATATAATTTTCTATGTCATTCCCTATACTACAAAGCTTCTACAAAGACCTGCACATGTATCTAAATACTACAAGGTGCCCACACCTTGGGCCCTGGGTTTCTAGGGATGGATTTCAGGTTTGCTGCCATCCTGCTTTAGACAAGCAGTTTTGTAAAACAAATGGATTTATGATGACTAATTAATGGGTATTGGTACATAGAGTGATATCTAGGCAAGCTAAACTAAACAAATGTAATGTAAATCTGCAAAAGTAAATGTTTTTAACAGCGAATATCACATATAGGTACAACATAATACACATAAATATGAAAGCTTCCCAGCTTATATTATGAATTAGATGTATTTTGTTTGTTTGTCACTAATCCCCTTGGACGTATTGGGCATTTTGGAGAGCTTTCAATAAAGAGTTTGTAGAAGGTGATAATAGTCCCGAAAGTTCAATGTCATATCTAATGTTTTCTTTCTCATGCTCACGTCCTCTTTTACCTGTTCCTGAATGCGGTGTACATGTGACTGACGCATAGGGAGTTCCTGGCAGACCAATCAGGCCAAATGTGTACACAGGGTTAGGCCACCGAGAGCTTCCTGTGCCTAGAAGCGGCCTTCAGCTCTGCTTTGTTCAGGCTTGGGGCTGCCACGGGTTCTGGCCATAGCATTAAAGTCGCGTCCTGACAACAGTCTGACCTCTACGTATTTTTCAGAGTAAAAATGTAACAGACTTCCTTAGTTTTTGTTGCTGGATTTCTATTATTCATGTAATTCTCACAGGCATGTAGGAAACAGCTACTGCTTGAATGTTTCTTCTTTGAAGCTTTGCCGTATTTCTCTTTTTCTTTTGCCCCTTCATAAGCTAAAAGGCCGGGTTCCTCTCTTATCTTATGCAGCATTGCCTGGCTGGTCATTTTTAGCTTAATGAGTGACTTTTTGAGACATAACGGACAGCTGGACTGAAGAAGAAAAGAAACTTTAGTGGCCTGCATCAGGAGTACCTCGAGTTTTCAGTACGATGTCTGGGTTATTGGTATCTTTGGCAATTATGATATTAAAACTTTTGCCTGATTTAGTTGAATAGTTTGAGCTGTATTAACTTTCTAAATTCATTTAATTTCTAATTTAACTTCATTTCACTTCAAAGCTGACGTTGTGTTCATAAATAAAACACTTTACACGGTATTTGATCTGTGCTATTTAGTCAGTTTGGAAGAGCATTCCGACAGAAACCATGAGCCCAGAGAGCCAAGAGTCACACACAGACACAGTGCCATTACATTAACTCTAAACAGAATAAGTTAGCAGAGGGGCACGTCCCCAGGCCACGCTTGACACAAATAGCTTCACTAAGAATAGTGTAGTTGTACTGCTACAGGGTATGAAGCCTGGACACATCCAATAAGAAAATCAACTGTTTGAGCTGCATTGGTAAAATACCACAAAGAAACATGAATACTCAAAAAAATGTAATAATGAATTTTGATCTTGAGAAGCCCTGAAGAACTCTTGGAGGTTTTTAGGTGGGTGAAATCACTGTTAATCTCTAAAAAAATACCTGGCCCTTTATCCCCAGGAGGAGAGGGGGCACTATTTAGAGATTCCTCATTTGAAATTCAGGAGGGTCTGAGGAAGAAGGTAAAAGCTGTGAACCAGGCTCTGCGGGTGCTTGTGGGAAAAGTGCAACATACATCATTTATATCCCTCAGCTGCACCTTTGTGTGTGTAGAATCCCCCCCACCCCAAAGACCTTGAAATCACATCCCTATGGGCTTGGCTTTGCCACTGACGGACTTCCTCTTAAAGGGGCGACTTCTTGTGTGCTGTGAGAATGATAACTACAGGCGGGTGCTCACGTGATGCCCTGTGACCTTTGAGCAAACATCCCCACCTGATGGTCATCAAGTCCCGGACACAGCCAGCAAATTTTCTCATGCCATTTTAAAACATCAGGTCTCATAAATGGAAATAATTATCTTGCTTAACAGAAGAAAATGGCCATTTAAAAAAACGTAAGGTCCAACCACAGTGTTAAGGAAACACTTCGCATTGAGTATCCAGTAATTAATTAACTAATGTGACACGACCTCAAGTACTTTTCATTTTAAATAGTATCCCTACTGTTTATATCTTGATTCCACTATTTTTTAAAGTTTGTAGCCCATGAATCAATACATGGTCATGTGGTACAAGATCAGTGGTGGATCCTGGCCAGGGCATGATGGGAAACCGCCCAGGGCGGCATTTTCTGAGGTGCCGCCGACTTAACAAACTGCCAACCACCCCCCC
>JAODLD010000144.1:24229771-24248654 GCA_026781065.1 Mormyrops boulengeri | reverse complement strand
AGGGCAGGGGAGATTGCTTTTCAGAATCCAACTGGAGGGTAATCGGCCTGATTTTGTTGAGTGTGGATTTTGTTTCACTTGGTCACGGGCTGATTTACCACCCGTGGCTACTCCGCTTTCGCTGCACAGATCTGACGCTCCCCCCTGACACCCAGGCCCAGCGCTGTCCTCACCTGCTGTCAGCCAGTCTTATTGATCTGATTTGTATTGATAAAATTCCATCTGTTTATCTTCCAACCAGTTATCCAGTACAGGGTCACAAGAGGGTCTAGAACCTATTCCAGGTAGCACAGGACACCAGGCAGGGGGACACCCTGAATGTGATGCCAGCCCATCGCATAGCATACACTCTACAGGCAGTTTAGATACACCATTTATTCTGACTTCATGTCATTGGACTGAGGAAGCTCATCCAGCACAGGAGGGATCTCTACTCTCCACAGACACTGGGAGAAGGTGTGATCTAAACCCCAGCCCAAGAGATCTCAGGAAATGGTGGTAATCCACCATGGAGTCCCATAGCCACATCTGTTCAGGCAATGAAAACTGTATTCTGGCGAAGCTCCTGTTGCATTTTAATTGAAACAAGCTCCACCTGCGTAACTCTGGCGTTCCAGAAGGGGGCACCGCTGAATCGTGAGGGCTGTCAGTTACGGGGAAAGCGTTCTGGGAACAGATCGCTGGGTTCCTGCACTTGTCGAGGAACCAGGAAGCGATGTCCGCAGCAATGTGTCGCAAACGGGAGTCATTTTCCCTCTTTTTTTTTTCGTCCCTCTTCTCCTGAACAGCATGGGCGTGACGGAGAGTAAACGCTGACTCAGGGCAGGTAATAAATTGTAAAATAAATCAAAGGACGCGGGGAGCAGACTTGATAAAATCCAGTGACAGCTGAGTGATAAATTGGACGTCGTCAGCGGCCCGCGCGGCGGCTGCTGGGAGGTTATTGTTGTGTACTTATCCGGTCCCAGCCATTCATCACAGACACAGCCACGGCTCGGATGTGTGCTGGCTTCCAGCATGGCAGATAGTGGCGGCCGGCGAGCTCCGGGAGGGCGGAGGCTGCGGCCAAGGCCCTGAATTGCTTTCTGGGCCGGGATGACTCTCTTATCTGGAGGAACCTCCAGCTTGTGGCTCAGGGAGTGGGTGACTTTCTTTGCAGCAGAGTGGAAACTTATGCTTACGAGCTGTTTTGCGTTTTTAATTTCTCGTGCTGGAAGTGGGGAGGATCCGAAACGTTTACCGAGATGCACTATTTTTATGCATGTGGTGCCGCAAGTTACATCATGCTGCCAGCCAGAATTTCATTATGCATTCATATTGCTGGCTGCTTTCTGTAGTACAGTTAGTTTAGTCCGCATCTGATAAATTGGAAGTATCATGTTTATGTTGTGAGCACAGAGGAGTATTTAATTTAGTGATTCAGGTCAGGAATCTAGCTGCAAGGCAGAAAGGCAAAAACACACAGCAACATGCCCACCTGCCCCCCATCCTCCCTCAGGGCATTATGGGAAAGATAAATTCCGCCACCGGGTCCATCACTGTCCTGTCTCCTCCTTATCTACCGCTGCTGCATGGATAGTAGGGTGCTGTCAGTGCCGATTCAGACTTTAAGAGCAATGAACCAGTCAATTTACACATTAAATTGAAGCCCCTCCCATGTAAAGAACATCATTAGTGTCATGTTTCCAGATAAGGCATATTAGTCTCCTTCGACCCATGATTCTGGATCCCCGTTCAGGCTTCCACTGTGACTCCCATGTGACTACGAGGGGACTCGGATAACGTGAGGGGTAAAATTAGGAGAAGCCGGGAGAAAGGAATGGAAAACCGTGTCTGAAGAAAATACCAACAAGCCAAAATGCACGGGCAGCTTCGCTTAGCTCTCCGTGATGGGGGAACAAAAAAAGACATGCGCAAATATAGAGAATCACGGAGGGTGAGGAGACTATTACTGAATTTCCATATGAAAAGCTACCCCACATGAGTCTTTCTTCTCTTAGATGAAGCACAACCATGTTCCCCCCAAAAGGTCATTTCAGACAAAGTTCTTCATACATAACTAATTTGTTCAGAAAATAAATGAAAGGAGGAAGAAAAACCCTGTCCTGAAGCCTGGGTCCCAGATCCAGAGTTAAATTGGAACATTGAGTTTGAAGTGAGTAAATGGCCTTTCTGAGGGAGTCCACTGTGCATCCGCTACCCTAAGCTGCTGTCTTTGGGAATTAGAGGGGTTTAGTGCTATCTTCATAGAACAGTCATGGCACAAACATATAAGCCCATGTCTTTAGCCTGGCCTGCCAAAATGCAGCTCCCATAATCCTTTATATTCTCTTCCTTATTCTCTCTCAGGGCTGGGATGGTCAGCGTCGGCCAGGTGGAGGAGGTGCCTGTCTGTCTCCCCGTGTGTGTTTTACCTCCCACCGACCCTGAAATCTTTTGTTTTCAGTTCCTCCTGCTGGTCTCTGTGCTCCCATCCCAAAATACAGGACCCCCCCCCCATGATGGCCGGGCCAGCCCAGGAATGGTGCTGAGAGGGACTCCATCAGGCACTGTCTGTAACCTGTCATCACCCTGATTGGGGGCCTGTAACGCACTTAGAGCGGATGTTCACTCTGCGCTCAGCTCCACCCACAGATGACAGGGACCCCCAAATAGCCAGTCTGCAATGTCCAGGGGTGATTAGCATTTTTTTAAGGTGGGGTGGCAAACCTTGTTATTAGCCAATTATATGTTTTGAATTGGTGACTGACAGGGGAGCAGGCAGTCCTGGAACCAATCAGCTTTCAGCTGTACCGCAGCCCTGTTTGCACCCTGTCTCTCTCTCCTCCTGCCTTAATGCTCCATCACTGTAGATGCTTCTTTTAACCTTTCAGTGTCTCTGTTCTTATGCTGTTGTGGGCAGCAGCTATCAAGGCAGTTAAAGACCTAGATGAGGTAATATGAAGGTATGAAGGAGCTTTGAAGGTTGACGGTCTGGGGGGGCAGGGGGGCCCTACACTTGTGCCCCTGAATACTGGACTGAAACTGGATAGACAAGTTGCTGCATGGCGTTGTCAGCTAAGCAACAAAAACGTGATGTTAATGCAATCTTTACCCGTCACTGTTTAAATGCAGACTGCAGCTATTCTGTCCGACCCAGAAGGTTCTCCGTGGGTCAGAGCAGAGATCCGCTCTCCTGCTTCTGGGTCCCGCTTCTTCAACTCTGGGTTTTAGAGGGAAGCCCAGGCGATAACACTGGAGAGAGACCTGCAGTATGTGCTTTTCCATGGTGATGTCATTTGCCTTGGTTGAGTATCTGAGGTAAAACAAGGCAGGATATACTGTAAGAGCATAATAGATCACGACCAGAAGGGGGCAGCGTGGTGGTGATCACGGCTTCGTCATGATTGATTTATCATCACGCAGCCCTCCTTTATTTGTTCGATTACGGCTTTCATCCCGCGGACCAGCTCACGGCCGGGACTTAAGCATTCGCCGCGCTGGAATTCAGATAAGGCTCGGGGTCGGGGCTGAGATCGGACCGGCACTGCAGAGGGGTCCAACATGAGCACTTTGCTGCGTGACAGCAAACACCCTTCAGAACCATACGCTGAGACTCTAAAGATCGGAGCGCTTGTGTCCCCCCCCCCCCTCCCCCATAAAGGCTTTGCTTTCATGTGGGTAAACACACCCACATGATCCATGGCTGAACTGCGTTACCAGTTGGCTTTATTCATGATTTTCCCTCCCAGAGGGAGAATTATCATAAGGAAAAAAAACCACGTCCCAGAACATGTCAGTTTGAAGGGGAAACTCACTTTGAATCAGCCACTTTCAGGGCCTGCAGATTCCTACCTGCATTTACAAGGTAGCTGCTCTCGTTGTGCAAATCGCTCCACTTCCTGTCAAAGACCTGGACTCCTGCAGATGAACACAATGCCCTTTTCTGTGCCGAGTAATTTGGCGGAACAAAAATCCCTTCTGCTGTTTTCTTGAGGAGCATCACAGTGTCCATTATGAATCCTTCGCGCAAACGTGGCGCACAATTGCGCCGACGTGCCTAACAATGCGGATGGCTCTCTGCCATCCGACCCCATGCTGCGCCACTTTGGATGGAGTCTTTCAAATAATACGAAGCATGCCAATCTTTTGTGGAGAAGTCAGAGGAGACCTGGACATCTGTTTGTCTTCGGGTTTTAAAAATATTAATATTTAAAATATATTAATATTAATATTTTAAAGTTAGAAAAGCACTACTTAAAACAAGTCAGGCTGATTTGGAGCGAGATCACGTGATGAAATATCATTTCGCTTTTGCTCCAGTAGACGTGTCCAACTCGGAGAGAGGCTTCATCACTCAAGGCCAACGATTGAGGCCTGGGGCGGCGTGCAATTCCTCGCCATCCAGGAACCGAACCGGCTCGGAGATCAATTTCAAAGGGTCTTCTGACGGAGTGCGAGCAGGCAGATGGGCCCTTGAGATGTAGCGGACGGAGGGGAGGTGGCGAAAGTGGGGCGTTGCTGTCAGAGGGGCATGTGAACTGGCAAGTCACATGATACACTACATAATGGAGCTTGGGGCTGTTTGCCCTGCGATCTTTTGGTCAGCACAGGACATCTGTTTGTGAAGTGTTCTTCAGGTGAGACAGGAAATATTACAGATTGCTGTGCCATCTTACAGGCTGCTGTGCCATCTTACAGACTGTGGTGTCATCTTACAGACTGGTGCCATCTTACAGGCTGCTGTGCCATCTTACAGACTGTGGTGCCATTTTACAGGCTGCTGTGCCATCTTACAGACTGTGATGCCATCTTACAGGCTGCTGTGCCATCTTACAGACTGATGCCATCTTACAGGCTGTGGTGCCATTTTACAGACTGTGATGCCATCTTACAGGCTGCTGTGCCAACTTAGGGCTGATTTATACTTGACGCTCGCAGTGCGTGCAAATCATGGACGCCACATGTTTTCTGTGTTCATTCCAGGTGCACCTACGTGAGGAGTTAACACAACATGTATGCAAAATGCAGTACCACCAAAAATTGGGGTGGCAGTATAGTCACCTTTTGTCACGGGACTATGTATACGGTATTTAGTATTAAAGTAACATCTGATTTTTTAAGAATGATTGGGGTTATTTCTCAGTACAGCTCTGGTATTTATAAATCTTCATTCTAAAATTCGCCGAGAGCCTGGGGTTAGCGTTTCCCTAGAACATTTATATTGTTATAGGAAACAAAACTTCACAATGTCCTGCCCTGCTCGTCCCGCCCCTTTGTCGACCACGCCCACTCGTTACCCTCGTGTGGATTCCCTGTGTTCACCAGCTGTCTCCTGTTGTTGTCATTGATGTCTTGTATTTAAGTCCGCGTTACGTCCGTTTCCCCAGTCCGGTCATTGTATTGTGACGTTGTTGTGTGCTGCCTGTTGGTATCGTCCTGCAAATAAACCTCGCATTTTCCGATCCACCGTCTCTCCGCTCCTGCTTCCCCTGTGAGACGCGACACACAAGCTGTGCAATATTAATGACGGTTCCTTTTCAGGATTATCTAGTATGTTTAACATTAATTTAAAGTTCACCACCGCTACTTTTGCATGAGCTCTGCATGCGCTCTTCAAGCCATTCCTAATCATTTTCATCCTTGCTGTTTAAATCACTCATGAATCTACATGTTTGTAGGCAATTGATTTTTTTTGGACTATTTTTTTCTTTATACATTCTGCGATACTTATTGCAGAAATTGATATTTTACAGTGTCGTGTGTCACGATCGGGCAGGAGGCGAGCGGGGAAGGAGGCGAGTGAACCCAGGTTATGGGGAAAACGGGGTTTAATTCAGGTGACGAACAGCAACGGAAACGATACACCATGACACTACACGAGACTTTAATGACGGATCTGGGGA
Organism: Mormyrops boulengeri; assembly: GCA_026781065.1. NCBI lineage: Eukaryota > Metazoa > Chordata > Actinopteri > Osteoglossiformes > Mormyridae > Mormyrops > Mormyrops boulengeri. The sequence goes on along the minus strand of JAODLD010000144.1, from coordinate 24,242,769 downwards.
AGACTAGACAGAACGTAGACTAAGTACAAGAGGTAACAAGCAGGAAACGAACAACAGCTGGCAAACGGGAGGATTCCACACGGGGTTAACAAAGAGGTGTGGTCCACATGAGGGCGATCGGGGCTGGGCGTGACATCGTGCAGCCTAATTATGAAGTACTAGCTACTAATCTCTTCTTCAAAGATACTGAAACATCAGTATTTCATCATAAATGTCTTCCATCCTTAAATCCATATTCCGTATACCTTGACTGGTACCTTGTCCCAGGGGTACCAGTCATAAAACTGCAGAAGTACAGTGCCGTGCCAAAGTCTTCTATCAAAGAAAATGTTTAAGGCTTTTTATCTGAGTATTAAGCGTACATTTACCCAGCAAAAACACAATTTAACATTAGAACATATGGAAAGTAACAATAACAAATAAAAAAATTATAACAAAAATTTCTTCTTTTCTCCAGAAAGTTGCTGATATGTAGTTGATGAGTAGATGAACACCACTTCAGATCCCAAACCTCTCCTCAGGGGCACCTCAGCCATTCCAAGTATTAGTTCAGTTTCACCACCAGGTCAATTAATTAATTAATAAATTAACTTCTTTAGTTAAATAAGTGAATGATGTATTGATTAGTCACACATGGTCGGCTTGGGATCGAGTCAACAAATACATGGCTGTATTAGATAGTGGCTGCAAATACTGGAGTGACTTTAGGAGCGGTTATATAATGGCTAAGCTGACAAACATTGGCAGACGATATTCTAGTTTTACAACATAAAGGTCATTTAAATTTTCTTATACTGCCTAAGACACAGTACTGTATACTCGACGGCATATACTCTGTAAAAGAGCTTTGCTCAGTCTTCTGCTCACGAGTCTGACTCGCTGAAACATCTTTTTCGTTACGCAAACCGCGCTGCCCACCACTCGCTAATGGATCTCTTTCCCGAGGAGCTGACATATTAATTTTTACAGTTTTCCGACTCGTTAGAACCAAAAGTATCCCTGGTCTCTGCGCAAGCTCTTTAAGTTGTTGTTTATGAGAGGAGCCCAGAGTCCCACTCTGTGAATATGCAATGCATCTTTATTGAGATTCTGAAATCATTACGGTTCATAAATATGTATTTCTTGATGGCTGGGGGATTCACAGTGGTATATAGAGCTTTTATCCCAACTCTATGATTATTTCTATATGTTTCTTCTTGTCCTGAGCTTATTGTTTTCTCACGGGTAGTGAAATATTATACGAAAGACTGAGGAGGATTCTGCCCAGTTTGAGTGCGCCTGTCACCGGTCCTTGGCGGAATAAACCCCATGCTTCCGAGTTTCTTTGGCGCACTAATTCCCTCAATAGGCCCATTTGCCTGTAATTATTGCATTTAAATTTGTATGGTCTTTAGTAATGGCAACTGTTTGATAACCAAATCGGTGTGCTATAATCCGTACCCTGGACGATCTCTTTTAAATGTCTTAATTTATCTCTTAGCAGCATACCTGGATGTTTCTCCATGGCGAGTATATAAAGAGAACCGTCAATTGCCTTTAAGTACTATCAATATCTCAATAAGCAGATAATTACATACGTTAAATCACCAGCCACACATTATGAAGACATCTTAATGTGTTATGGCCGTGTCAGAGCCATTAAACGAAGCATGTCACTTTAAATGCAAAACAAAACAGAAGCAAAAAGCGAACGTCATTGAATGTGAGGGGACTGGGGGGGGGCGCTGGTTTGTCTTATGCCCCTTTTCAGCCAATGATTCATAAAACTAAAATAAAATATTATATATAAAAAACACAAAATATGGAGCTCTGGCAGTATTTTCCCATACACTAGAAAGTATTAAAGAAGTTTTGACTCTTGCCCAAAATGTATTTCCCCATCAAGTGGCACCAGCTGAGTGCCTAGCGGCTGTTTACAATGACAGGAAAATGCACTGCAGTGTGTGGAGACATGTGGGATGGGCACATTACATGTGGCGAGATGGTGGAGCGTGCACACTCTCTCTATTGGTCTGCTGACAATGCCCCGCCTCCTCAGAGCTCCTCGATTGGCTGCAGTGGACAACTTTCTATCTTCGGCTTCCAAGCCTGATCCTTTTCAGAGCTTCGACATGGCCGGATGTCAGGTGCAGCTGGTCGTTCAGAAGCTTCCTATTAAGCTCGGTATCTCCATCTCTCTGGATGACGGCATGTGAAAACCTCACTTTCTGTTGTGCCTCGGCGATGCCATGCATTACTATACCATAATGGACAACTCGGGGACGAAAATTATCTGCTGGAACAAAGACGGAGGTTCTCATTACTTTGAGTTATATTGTAATGAGCTCCAAATTACATCATTCTGCCAAGGGTATGGCATCCGCAGCTTCTGATAGCGATGCTATGATGTTCGCCAGTCGTGGTTATAATGTGGCATGACTTAAGACCAAGTCCAATTGAATTAACAGCAAATCTCCTATCTCTGTAGGTGCTTTAATCCCGATGCAAAAGGCAGAGTGTCATGTATAGGGCTGTTTCAATTCATCATTCCCTCCCTGAAAACACACAGTCTATTTCTCTTTACACAATAGGTGTCTAATTACACTTCAGTGCTCATTTGAAAAAGTATGTAGTCCAATTTTCTGAAGTACTCAGATCTCGGCTCTGAGTGCAAGGAGACTGGGTTGAGAACCATCATCTACCCGGGAGAAGTAGGTTGCAGTGGCTTTGTCAGTGGCCTACTGAGGGATATGGGCATGTCTAGAGCTAGCTTGCGGTAGGGCCTGAAAGAACTGGCTGAAGAGGCTGAGAAGGGCAGCTTTTGGCTCTGGTTGAGGAGAAAGGAGAAGAGGTGCGGAGATAACACCTAACCCAAGGTCCAGCAGCAGAGGGTAGCAGGGAGACATCCCTGCCACTGCTCTGCCACCAGGAGATGTTCTGGGGTTAAAGGTGCTAAACGTTCCTGACTGGTGGTACCCGGCTGGCAACCGTGCAGCTGACCTATGGGCACTGGAGGAGGTGCGACAGGCTATAGTTCCAAAGCAGCTCAACACCTACCTAATCAATGAGAAGAACCATCTGGAAAGAAAGCATATTTTTTATGCCTGTTCCCCTTGCAGACATCTTGGTGCATGGCCCGCAGCTGCAGTAAATCCTGCATGTTTATCATGTAGTGGCATTGTTATTACGATTTAAGCTTACAGACAAACACTACCTTTGGTTCATATTTGACCAAAGCACATACATGTTCAGTCTGACTGTAATAATCCTTAGATGGAGAGTGTATCTGGACCCAATTATTGCTCGTTATTTGGGTCCTCTGACCTGTAAAGGTCTCACTGCAGTTTGATCAGTTTAAGGTCTTCTCCTGAGTTCCTAACCATTTTTCGGTTGTTTATGCATCAATAACATTCTCCACAAGGCAGATGGTGAATATCCAGTACATCCTCACATACTTGCAAAGTCAGATGTTTTGTCACAGCAATGGTCAACAATCTTGTTCAAGGATACATCAACAGAACCTTGGAGTGGGATTTGAACCAGCCACCTTCTGAGCAGGCAGCCGATTCTTGAACCATGACACCACCCTGGTGACACTGACGTGGTGAGGACCCCTGCTGGTTACTCCGTGCTGTGCATTTCAGGTCCAGATGCTACAAATCCAGACCAAGAATATGTTTCTAACAACCAGTTGAGTCTCTGTGACTGTGACACTTTATGCTCAACTGGTTGGTAGAAACAAAATCTTGGTCTGGATTTGTAGATTTTGGACCTGAAATGCCCAACATTGTGGTCACTTGATGCCTGCCGTTTGAGTAGTAACAAATAACTTTGCCAGGATTTTTTAGGAGCTGTCTGTTTTTTTTAACAAGTCCTTGTCTGACAGTGCCATGTTTAGCCACCAGAAACCTGGTCTACTGAAAGGAGAGCCCCTGTAATCCTCTCGCAGGAGGACCTCATCGCTTTGGACAGTTTGCCCTGGGCTCAGTCTTGCGTGCGGACGATGGGAGTCCTTCTGTCTTCTGAGTTCCCGAGCTGCCATTTTGTGGCGTACCGCTATACCTAGGCGTGCGGCCTCATTAGCGCCCACTCACTGTGCCTGTTCTTCAGATGCTCTAGGTGTCTGCTAGCAGGCCACTCAGATCTGTTAGAATAAGGTTTTTTTTTAATAAATCTCTTTTTCACGGTGATGGAACAAACTAGCAAATCCTTGCCATACAATTGCACAATTATTTGTGGCTATTTTGGGCTTCTTTGGGGTAAGATTATGGTCAAGTTTCTTCATTTAGTGGCAGAAGTAAAACTAGTTTTCAAGACTGCAAGGCCTACACTAAAAATGACATAAAATCATGCATAAGTACAACAGAGTAAAACCTTTCTCTAGCTTGGCATGTTTTACTTCCACGTCTTTCTTCCTCCAGGGTAAGTGTAGGACTTTTAAAATAGAAAAACAAGTCTTGAAGAAGTCTTTTCAGAGGTGCTACAATGCTAATAGTTCAAGGTTCTAAAATGCTAAAAGTTAGCAATCTGACAGTTGGGCCTAAGATTTTCATGGGGGGAGAGGGGGGCAATAGCATTACCAGAAGGGGATTATCACTGAGCAGCAGTTATTTTTTGGGGGGGAAGGGGGGGCACAAATGGTTATCTGCAGGGACTAGGCGGTTTACCTATATATAGAGACTTATTTTATACTGTATGTGTGTGTAGGTCATGTCCTACCCAGACTACATTTTATGAATTTCTTAAGGTAGTTAAAGGATGCAGTTGTCCTTTCCTGACAGCCTGGATATCTGCTAGTCCTACAGAAGACGTGTCCTACTTTCCTGCTGAGTGATGCTGGGTCCAGTCCAACCTCATTTGAACTCATTAAGCTAATTACTTTTTGTCACAATTACCTCAATTATGAGTAGGCCCAGTGACACGTTTTTGGCTGTTTGTGTAGGAGCCATGCCGTCTTCAAGGACAGCAAAGATTCCCGCTTCATGTGCATCTCATATTTTGGGCAATGTGGTGGTTAAGCAGGGACCACTGTAGCACCCTCTCCAGGGTTGGGGGTTCGAAACTGACCCCTCTGGCTTTTGGCGCTTTTCCATCGGTAGGCAGGAACCGAGCCGTACTACGAAGAGAGACTAATTACAGCACGGTACCAGCTCGCTTTGGTTCTCAGCTGCAGAAGGAGTTGCGCAGTTTGCAGAGTGACAGTGATGTAAAACCGAAGAGGCCTTTATTTACAGTTCACATGGTGTGTCATAATTTCCTAATTTTCTAGCATGTCTGTGAGAATTGCCGTCTTACGGTATGTTAGCATCAAATGCTAGTGGAATTAGCATTTGCTTGCGTAATTTTGCATTGCGAATCCATTCTGTTCAGATGTTCTATAGCACTTTTTTAAGTAAGTGGTTGGAAATTTTCAGGTTCTGAGGTATGGTGAGTGCATCAGTACTTAACGATGTGTGATACTACAAATAATGAGTAATATGTGGAATATGCCCTTTTTCCTTAAGATAATCCATGCATGGGAAACAGAACACTGGTATCTCTGTGCATTTTGACCAATCAGATGGTGGTGACACAACCAGCTGGGTTTGGTCACGCTACCAGCAGGGCCATGGCAGCACGGGTACAAATCGGGTACAGCTTGGATTATTTACAGTGGAAAACGGTCAGTTCACGGTACAGCTTGGATTATTTACAGTGGAAAACGGTCAGTTCATGGTGCAGCTTGGGTACGGCAGTGGAATAGCGGCATTTGCGCATGGAGTTTGCAAGTTCTCCTTTTGTGTGTGTGGGTTTACTCCGCAGTCCAAAAACACAGTTTACGTGTTCTTGTGTGTATAAACTGCTCACAGCATGTGTGTAAACTGCGTAGCACCCAGTCCAGGGTGCCTCATGGGTCCTGGGAGAAGCTCCAGACTCACTGTGACCCAACATTCAGTAAATGGCACGAATGAATGAATTTGCCATGCTTGCTATTTGCCCGTCGCAAATGATGCCATATTTTCACCCCTTACCCTGTTTATTTCTCACCTGTAGTCTCCCTCTTTATTCAAATATGTCACCACTGACCCTGTCTTTTTTTCAATTGCTTATCTGTGCTTACACCTCACATTTCAATCATTCGCCTATACTCACCGTCTCTTTGAAACATGCCCCTTTGCTGGCCTCATTTATCTTAATTCCCTTTCGATTTGCTCTCTTAGATTTACCCGTTCCTGCGTTTCATTCTCCCCCAACCAACCCATGGTGCAATCAGCAGAATTAAATCAGCTGTAATGGAGAGTTTGACTGTGCTAAACCCAGTCTGAGAGATTAAATAATGAGTGTACAGCAATGGCCTGAGCTTGCTTACAGTCAGTTCTCATCGTGTAGCATTTCCTTTTTGCCTTTATTGTGCTTTTTGTAAGAACCAAACCGAGCTGTAACCCAGTCACAGATGACATTGTGAGACCTTAGCTTGCTGTCAAATATCTTATTAAACAATATACAGATTTTTTTCCTCCACCCCTCCTGTCATTTGCACCCTTAATTGGAACAGAACGCAGAGCAAAGCATGTATTATGGATCCAGTGCATTAAGGCTGTGTAAGGTTAGCAGCATCTATATACTATAGGCCACATACATCAAGCGCCTGCTTCAAACTGACCAATGGGAACACTGCTCTGATGCCCAGGATGGTATCAACTTCCTTCTACGAGCTGACCTATGGGAACACTGCTGTGATACCTCAGATGATGTCAACCTCCTTCTACGAGCTGACCAATGGGAACACTGCCCTGATGCTCAGGATGACATCAACCTCCTTCTATGAGTTGACCAATGGGAACACTGCTGTGATACCCAGGATGACGTCAACCTTCTGCTTCAAGCCAACCATCGAGAACATGATGGCCAGGGTGACATCAGCCTTCTGCTCAGGACGGACCAGGGAGAACACGGGCCTGATGGGCAGGGTGACATCACCCTTCTGTTCCAAACCTCATGCTGTGTGCTTCAATGGTCATACCTGAAAAATCACGTTATAGCCCTCTCAGAGATTCTGTAGTTTTTTTCTGTCTTCACATTTGTCTCAGTGTGGAGCAGAAACCATTTCAGTAACTAGGTATCTAGTGATGAGAAGCCAGATGGCGGCAACGTGGAGCAGGTGGGGTGAACCCCGGGGTAGACCCTGGACAGGACGCCGCACACACAGCTGGGGAGCTCTGATGGTACCATGCTGAATGTCATTTATTATTTTAGATTCTTTTCACTGGTCTGGCTGGCAAGCTAAACATGTTTAATGGTAACCTAAAGACACTTATAGCAACTATAGATTTTTAAATGAATGAAACTTAACATAATACAAGACAGCAGGCTCTGCAGGCTTGTATGGGGGGGGGGGGGGATTAGGACCTCCAGAGATCCTGCCCCATTTGCCCAAACTATATAAAGTGCTTCCCTTTAAATGCACTAAAGGTAAGATGGCCAATTGTCCAGGGCGGCATCTTCTGAGGGGCCGCAAACGTAGCATACTGATGGCGTAATCACTGGGGTCCCCCCACCCCGTTTGACAGCCTTACCCCCAGAGGTGGAAAGTTCAGGTCCAGAAAGTACATATCCAGACCAAGATTTTGTTTCATCCAACCAGCTGAGTACGCTGTGACTCTTTATACTAAACTGACTGGTTGAAACAAAATCTAGGTCTAGTTTTGTACTTTCTGGACCTGAACTGCCCACCTCTGCTTACCCCCCCCCCATTGGTTGACGTGCACGCGACTGAGACAAATGGTGAAGCTTGTCTAGGACTTCGATCGGCACTGCCTTTGAGCGCCTGTCTCTAAAAGTCTCGAAACAGTCATGCTGAAACTCAAGTGTGCTTTAAAGTGACTCAGTATTAGAAGTGTGTTTTACTCAGCTGCCGACTGACGGTCTGACATTTTGGCGCACTCATCTGTCTTCAGAAGCTCGTCACCGATTAGCATCGCTGACGTCTCAGTTCATATTGCAGTGCGTACCTCCGTATCCATCTTCGCGAGCTTATCGATCATTAGCATCACTGATTAGCATTGCTGATAACCACACTGCGGTGTGCTTGTCCATAGTCATCTTCGCAATGCCGTCCCCGTTCAGCTTTGCTGATTGCCCATTCCACACTGCGGCGTCCTTGTCAGTAGCCATCTCCAGGAACTCTGTTGATTACACCTTGTGACATCATCTAAGGTTAACTTCAAAAACCGGCTTTGATTTCTGCAGCCAGCTACACCTATTAACTGCAGATCAGCCCTTCAGTTATGTAACCCCCTTCCCTACTATTCTGGAGGTGTTCCCAAAGCGTCCATGCAGTGTTTTCATGGATTCAGAAGCATAAAACAGAGTTGCAGTGGTTGTTACCCCATTAGCCCAGCGTGAGTGTCTTCAGGGTCCCTGCATTACACATACTGCATTAAATAACAGGCAGCCACCAACCTGCTACCTACAGATTGTCACTGCATAAGTGGCCACAGTTCCTCTCTCCAAAACCATGACCTCAGTTATGGTCCCACCGATATGGAACAGTGACCCAGAAAAGTTAGAAGAAACATTTAATTTTCCAGATTTTGCATTTATTAGTAGACTGGTTTACAACGTGCTAATAGATTGACTGCTCATTACAATGAAGCATCAACACATGATAAGAGCGTGACTAATTTTGACTAATGGGGTCTTGTATCTGGCCTGGCTTGCAGGTACCTCGCTCTTGTTTTACACCTTGGAGGCTGTCAATCTTCATCAGGTTGCCAGCAGTTAGTGGCCAAAGGGGGCGGCACTATGCCTCAGTAGTTTTCACTGTTGCCTCACGCCTTTGCGACAAGGGTTTGTGTCCCGATTGTTGTTGTAGGGTTTCCTCCACATTCTCCAGTGTCCCCCCACCGTCCAAAAACATGCTGAGGTGAATTGGAGTTGCCAGATTCCCAGTAGGTATGAATGGTGTGTGTGTGTCCTGTGATGGCATGGTGTCCCATACTGGGTGATTCCCTTCTCTGCATCCACAGCTTCTGGAATAAGCTTTGTGACCTCAAACAGGATGAATGGGTATAGAAAATGGTGAATAGGGGCTGATGCAGACACTCGGCTCACCTCATCTGTTGTAACTATATTAAAAAAATAATAATAATAAAAATGCAGATCCAGGATGTACGTAGAACCATGCATAGCACCGAAGCATGTGGCCCATGTTAACCTCAGAAACCATGTTTTGAAACATACTCACTAATTAAGACCACCCAAAATGTCGACGTTAAGCAGATCAGGATTTAGAGAATTCCTTAGCTGTGCTGAGCTGCCGTTTGATATTTTTAATACCATAATCATCTTCAGAGTCACAAATTAAAAAAGGGTGAATTTACGACTCGTATAGCATTCAATTGCGGCGTACTGTGCGCCGTTTAATGCACGTTGACTGTCCAGGCGCTATCGATTTCGGATTATCACGGCAGGACCGTTCAAATGGCGGCAGGCGCGTACCTCGTTTACGTTTACGAAGATTGGAATTCGTCCTGGACCGTAAACGCTTTAGGGCGTGGAATTACTCACTCATGCTTCATCTCACTGACCGAATGCATTTTCAAGAAAAATGAGGGGGGAGAGAGAAAAAAGAGATTTCCTGAAATCGATGCATAATGACCCCGAGATTTATGGCTCACGGTGGGAATACACATGGTGCCGGCCGGCCCAGGATTGATCGTTTGGGAAAAGCGTGTGCACCATGGGGGCAAATCGATTACAAGCAGATTTCCAGGAGCGTGTGTGAGCACTTGCTATTTAATTAAGATATCCACTGGCAACTTCAGAATTCCAGTTAGAGGAGAAATGTTGGTTTCCCGGCTTCTGGCCCCTGCTGCCTTGCTCTGATCCCCACTGATGACGTTCTGCTGTCGTCATCAGAGAGTGGTTGCTCGTGCAAACACACTGCAACGATGGAGGAGAGGCTGAAGGGATCTTTCTGGAAAAATGGAGCCGGTGGGGGGTGATTTGATTTGATGAGAGGTACAGCAATGGCTGAGCAACACAAGCTGCGTGGACCATCGCCATTCTCTCTAATTAGAGCGCTAAACTTATAAACATGTTACACTGTTCGCCTACTGCCAGGGTCACTAGGCGTTGAATAAGACACAGCCTTTATCGTTGTGGCCTGTAGAGAATGAGCAATGAACTGCCACATCTGCAAACGCACAACCTTCCAAAGTGACGGCCTGATACAGCACCGATCCGCTGTCAGTAGGCGACCTGGAGCGTGGCACGCCCCTCATACTGCCCCCACATCATTGACTGCCTTCCGAATATATAACAATTACCCTCTTTGCTGTTCCTCATTTTTCGGTCTGCCTACGGACTTCAAACTCTTTCCAAAACCTCTAGAGATCACCAAAGCAGACCCCCCTCACCCCTGAGCTTGTATCCAACAGGCTCCAGTTATGAATTACACCAGCACCCCGGAGGACCTTGGGAAATACAGCTGTGAGCAAGACTGAGTTAAAAAGAGGAAATATATGTTGTCAATACTGCCCTCCGTAGGGCATGGGAGAGCCTGCAGCCAGCGTGTTAGCTATACTGCACCCCAGCCGGGCCCACCAGAACTTGTGTTAAATGGACTGTGACTGAAACAAGCTTGGGTCACTGAACCGATATCAACAATGCCCATGTAAGAAGGGTGTTATTCCCAGTAGGTTATGGGGAGGGGGAGAGAGAGGTTGGGAGAGAGAGCGAGAGAGATCTAGAGTGAAAGAGAGAGAGAGAGATCACACAGGAAGAAGCTGAACACACAGAATGGGAGACATGCTGCGTCTCACCAAGGCTGGCCTTTTAGGTCGTTATTCTGTCTTCCTGAATTTGGGTGTCTTGTTTTGTCAGGTAATTGAGCGGCACTCAGCAGGTGCCTCTGTTAAAAGGGCTGCCCTCCTTCCTGGGGGGGTGGGGGGAGAGGGAAGCATATTGTGAGGAGCCACAGTGAACGCAACCAAACAGATTTTATCATCGGAGGGGGGTCACCGTCAGTTCCTCGCTTTTTGTTTCACTGCCTTAGAAATAGCAAAGCGGTCAAATGAAAGGTTTCGCTTGACTTGGGTAACTGCTCCCAGCTTCTCCCTAAACGTAGCAGTGAGTTCACCGTCTGTTTTTTACCTGCCAGCCATTCTGCAATCCCCAACTGGGCACATAACGACCCCCCCCCCGAGAAATGAAATGTCACATTTTCAGAATATACTCACAACGAACGTTTGTGAAAGTTGTTTAAAATATGGTCCTGTTGCGTGAATGGGAAGCTGGACTGCAAAAACTTCCAGCTGTATAAATGGGAAAAACTCCCACAGAGTGACTGGAGGGTGTGGGCTGGAGTTTGGTGCTCAGAGTCCCCTGTCCTGCTAAATCTTCACCCATTAAAGGCAGAGCAGAGCCTGACCCACGGGCAAGGTGACAGATCTTTTTGGAGCATCTGACCCGTATGCGGGCTCTGAAGATAGAAGCCGTGTGGCTGGGGAGGCACAGGGCGCTTCAGGAGGGGGCCGGCGTTCTTACCGTCGCCTGCTTACGCACGTGGAGGAGGAAAAGCGCCGAGTTGGCTAAAAAACTAAAAAAAGGAAGACAAAAGCGACGACGCAGACTGTTCAGCTTTTACCCAAAACGGTGATGCTGTCCGAAACGTAGAGGGACCCTTTGCTGGGATGGGGTTGGCTGATCTGAAACATCGCTATGGCGATCGATCAGGTGACCTGTACTCTGAGTGCGAGCCTAGCCTAATGAACCCGAGCCCTGTTAAATAGGGTCAGCTGGGTGACTTCGGCTTTTTGGGGGCATATCTGTAAATGACCCCATATGTTACATACAGCTGAGTTTGTAACTTTTTGTCACAACTGAAATGCCACAACTGATTGATAGCCAGAGTAGCATTCTATTTTTCTTTAAATTATAGTTTATCGTCAGCTAACACTATCTTTCATCAGATTTCAACCTCATTCAGTGTGGTTGTTTTGTGCCTTTTGCATATTGATATTTTATATATTTTATGCAATATGGAGGTGTCTGGGTTTTTTTTGGAAATATTTATTGCACCCTTTGTGGAGTGAGTTGTGTTTGCTATGTGATATTTGTCTGTAAAAACCCTTATATCGTTCATGTAGTTTAATCTATTTATTGGGTTTATTTTATCATTTTCACGGTGTTGTGTTGACATGCTAAGTAATGCGTCAATGCACAATTTCATCTAAGACAGTGTCTCCCAATCCGGTCCTCGGGGATCCACAGAAAGTCCACATTTTTGCTCCCTCCCAGCTCCCAAGTAAAAATGTAGACTGCCTTGCAAAAACGTGGACTGCTGTGGCTCCCCGAGGACCGGATTGGGGAGACACTGGTCTAAGAGAATAAAAGTAAACACTCGTTTGGACTCTGGACTGTTGAAGCTAAGGGCTGATACAGTATGTACTGCTGTACGAAGGCAAAGCACAATAACTGCATGTTTTATTAAAACTGAGTTACGACTGAAATCTGCTCTCCTAGGCTCTGTTTTATCTTACGACAAAATTTCTTTGTTCAGCTATGTTCAGGTTTGAAGAAAACAGTATGAAAATTAGCGTAAACTCAAAATCTGCATTACAACCAGGCCAAAACAGCCCTTTTCTCAGTATCAGTGTCAGCGTAGTTGCTGTGCCTTTGTGAGCAGTGTTTGTCCACCTGGTGTCATTTAAGCATTGAAGTCACGGACATCTTTTAGGTGAATGTGACACCTTTCTGAATTTTCTTCACCTTCAAATGTGCCGCCCCCATTTTAGGTTGTGTGTTTTATTAAGGAAACCTACCTTCCCCTCCCACTCTTCCTCCTGCCCGTTCTGCCCTTGGAGACCCTCCCCCCTCTCGACAAACCTCAGCCAGTGCCTCTACATAAGCACATATCTCACGGTTAATATCAATGAGGCTCCTCTCTTACCCGGGGAGTGGTGGAGATTCAGGGGCCCTTATTGAAATAAAAATAAGAGACTTCGTTTGGTCTTTCTTATGGGCCGGGGAGGGGG
>JAODLD010000144.1:24187762-24201022 GCA_026781065.1 Mormyrops boulengeri | reverse complement strand
CCCCCCCCCCCCCCCCCCCCCCCCCCCCCCCCCCCGCCCCCCCCCCCCCGCCCCCCCCCCCCCCCCCCCCCCCCCCCGCGCCCCCCCCCCCCCCCCCCGCCCCCCGGTGGGTGGTCTATACACAGCTGGCTGATTCGCTTTAGGACAGAAAGCAAGAGCTGAAGCATCCTGGATGTGGGAGTCCTGTGAAGCCCCCCCCGCCCCCCCAGCCCAGTCCATCTGTTTCTCTACTCGGGCACGCACCGCCGGGGCCCCTATGCCAGGTGTGTGGTGGCTGCTGCCTCCATGCATTGTGGGAAACAATGTGGGGAGGGTTGCCTAGTGGCACCATAGCTTGGGCCTCAGCGATGACAGCCTCTGGTTCCGGAATGTTCCTCCGCCAGGCCAAAGCCATGTGGGGCAGTAGGAGGGGTCGCAGTGTAGTGGCCGATGTCTGTTCCAGCCCCCATCCATCGCCGTGGGACCCGTGTCTATGGAGTGTTAGATGTAACTGACCCAAATTTGGCGGGAACATGCTACAGTGAACCCACTGGAGAATTTTTTTTTTTAATCAACATGTCCTACAGGGAGGGCGGGGCTTGGAAGGCATTGATTGAATGATCACATTCCCAGTGGCTTAAAGGGGAAAAATCTGTCACTGCCTCTGGGGGGAGGGTGGTGGTGGTGGCGGGGGGCACGCTGGGAGATCCCCTTCAGCCTGCCCCACAGCCAGCCTGCTGACCTGGGCCGCGTTACACCTTCAATACTCATTCAGAAACGTTAAAGCACATTTAGCAGGTAATACAAAAGCCTGCATTTGAAAGAACAGGGCACATGCATTTGGCAGCGTGAAATTACTTTCCGTATCTCCGGGTCCGGCTACCCGCCTATGCAGGTGGGGGGGTGGGGGGGGTTTCCATATGGCTTTACGGATAAGGAGATTCCGTTTGTGACTGGCGCTGTTTGAGTTGCTTCCGTTATTAAATCATGGGCGACAGTGGCTCGCTCTTGGATTTCATCTTGGATTCTATTACGCTTAGCCGATACCATCTCCCCGTGAGCGGAGAGGGCTCTGTGTTCCTTTTCTGCTGCCAAAACACTTCCATTTCGTGGTAATTAGTTTTCCGTGGCTGAAGGGCAGAGTCGGAACATTTCATGAGAACTTCATGGGAGGAGAGAAACACTCCATTTAAGCCAATCTGTCCGCCATCCCGCCCATCTTCCCGTCGCTTATCCTGGTCAGCATTCCGGCTTTGTCAATCGCGATGAAATAAATGTGTGCGAAAGAAACTTGAGGTCACTTTATAAATGGCATATGTAATGATAATATTGATGGCTCTTTGTACATGTATGTATGTATGTATATATGTGTGTGTGTGTGTATATATGTATATATATATAATTTTACATATTGAAGGCACCCTCCAACATGCTGAATCTGCCAGGGTAGTCCCTGGTTTCCTCCCACAGTCCAAAGACCTGCACTCAGGCTAACTGGCATCTCTAAAATGCCCGTAGTGTCCTGTGATGAACTACCATGGTGTAGCCCAGCCTTGTGCCCTCTGTTTCCCGGGACAGACTCCAGGCCCCCGCCTCAGCTGTGTGCCTGTGTGTGTGTGTGTGTGTGTGTGTGTATATGTGTGAGTGTGTGCCCTCTGATGGGCATCCCGTCACCTGCTCGGTGCCCTGTACTTGCTGGGATGAATTCCAGGCTGATGGCAAATGCTGCCTTTCATTAGAAAGCCTCCCAGCTGGATCACGGGCCTCACAGGCTACAACAGGAATGAAATATCAGCAGCATCCATGTGCTACTGAGATGCAGAGTCTCACCTGGGGGACCAAGTGTTTCTGGCAGGCATTTGGGCATTGGGGGGGGGGGGATACACCTTGTGGGGCAAGGTTTATTTAGGCGGTGGGGGAAAATATGCAAAATGACAGGTAGTGAGTGACCAGGGGCTGTGGCGGCACCTCTTCCCCCAGAGGTTCTTCAGGGTGGTCATCCTCCAAGCTGTCTGTTCACAGCACAGACATAGCAGAGACCGCTGACCTGCCATTACCATTCTCCTTGACCTTCCCATCATTGGCTTTGAGCCTATCCTGTCCGCAGCTTGGGCCATTATTAGCCACCAGCCGTGTCCTGTTGGCACTCCTTGGGGCTGACCGTGAGGAGACCATGGTTACCTTGTGGCTGTGTACTGCTGATCGCCCCCTGCTGGTGCATGGCAGATTCCCAGTGGAGGAACCTGTCAGAGCTCACATTCTCATATATTACTATAGAAAACATCTGTGCTTCTGGCCCACAACACAAGGTGCATGTTTAGCTATTAGCACATACACATTATAGAATTATTGCAGTGCTAGCATTTAGTGCATGCTTGTACCCTGGAGTACAGCTACAGATGGAACAGTGAGAACACATTGACTCCCCTGTGTGGTAAATCCTGGTCCCTGATCCTGGTTCCAGTCACACCAGTTCAGCTGAGCATTTACAGTAAATCAATTAGCTAATTAAAGTAACACTCTTTATCACATGATTTGGTTCTCTGGACACAATGAATCAACATAATTTTAATTACTAAATAGATCAATTCATTTTGATTAGAATATGAATTCAATTTGTTGCATGATCTAAATAATGTGATATAGTATGTGCTTCTATGAAGCCCACAGAGGACCCTGTTTCTCTGCTGCTCAGTGGGTAGCATAAACCCTCATGTCAGACTTTGCTTTATAGACTACAGTCCAGTATGTAACACTGTAATCCCCTCCAGGCTTGTTACCGATTAACGGGGCTCTGGAGTTTATGTGTGCCTGGGCTTTGGACTTCGCCACTTGCAGACTACGGCAGCACCCCCCCCCCCCCCCATTCCGCTGAACCCCCACACACACAGTCATGGAACAGAGCTTCAGCAATCAGGAAGATACGGTGGTTTTTTTCCTCCCCCGGTCACCTGAGGAAGGTCCTGACGTAGCTGTCAGACCTCACTACCTGCTCCCAGTGGACGCATCACTTTGCCGAACGGGACCTTCCCAGCTTGGGAGCTCTGGCTGCCGAAGACATCATCACAGGACAGGCACAAAGGCACATATTAAAATTATGGGTTTAAACCCACCCCCACCCCCCTTGAAATTTGTAAAATTGAAACGGACATATTTGAACCCCCCCTTGAAATTTGCTTTGACCCAGTGATCGGCGAATTCTACTGAAGGAACACAACTCACCCTCCTGATTGCCAAAAATCAACGCCCCCCCCGTGCGCAGAGGCCATTATCCAGCATAGCCTCCGACCGACGGCACTGAACAGTCGGCACTCAGACTACAGACTTCACTCAGTTTATACCTGTAAGTCATAAAGATTTTCAGCACTTGCCAATTATAAGATACATGGCCAATGTGGATTAAACCGCTGGCCTTGTACACACTCTAATATCATGGCTCTTGTTTGCCTTTTGTTTTGTGATGAAATTCCTGTGCTATTTTGTGTTATTTATTGTCTGTGTTATGGCTACCATTCTCATTATTTTCTGATGCTGCTACTTCCTGTTATTGTTTGTTAAGGAACTGTCAATCGACACCCTGCAAGTAAACATCTTACTGTACTAAGTACATATAGCAGGCAAAATTTGGCTTCAGTCATATTAACTAATTTATATGCTATGCAATTTAATGGTGCTTTATTTGCTGAAGAGCTAGAAACATAATTATTTATTGATTGAAATTTAATTAATAATCACTGTGTCATACATTCGAAAAAATATTTTTCTAATATTTATATATAGTTGTATTTTAACATTACAATGATAACTAGCAGCAATTTAGGGTGGGAAAATAAAGCAAGTTTTCTGCTCTGCATTTCAATTCAAATTGAATTCTTCAAATTTAAAAATTTAAATACATCATTCAGTAACGAGCTTGATTGTTCTTAATTAGTTAAGAGGTAATGTGGAATGAAGCACATTGGGTTTGGGGAAATGTGTGGGTTCAACAGAAATAAACAAATTTTTCTGACTTTTCTACTTACGGCACCTTCTCTCCGGAACTTTCTTCTCCAGCGAGACACAAACTCATCCCGCCATCCAGACCGTGACCGCCCAGGCGGGATCGACCTGCCATCCCAGATGGGGACACCTTGCCTCTCTATCGCTCTTTCTTCGGGAAGATGAAATGATCGCATCGCAGGGGTGACTTCCTCTGAAAGTGCCTGTCATACTAACCCCCCCCCCCTTTCATTTTTTGGGTCTTTTTCTGCTCCTTTGGGTTTCGAATGACTCATAAATACGCTCGGGTTATTGCAGGTTATATCATGCGAAGGTGGAAGTGCAGCTTTACTCCAGCTGTCTGTCTCACCCTCCACCGACATGTAAAAGGTCCACTGCAGCGATCAGAGCCATTTACATTCAAATTGCTGAATAAATGGCTGAATATTAGTAAAGCGATTAGCCGCTGTGGTTATTGGTATGAGCCGACTGAAGGAGCGTTTCAGTCACGGCAAATCTAGTTAACCCCCCGTAACCTGGGTCATATTTATTGGAGGTACAGTATTATGGGTAAGCCTAGATTCCTGAACTGGGAAAGTCACAGAATGTTGGAACTGGAAGTGAATGGTCAGGGATCTTCCGGGGATTGTGGGTTAGGGTTGCCACCTTTGATTTGTGACATTTTTTTGTGGGTGGTGGAATTAATCCAGTTTTGCAAATATACTATGTTAATATAAACTCACTATTGCCTCTCTTACCTATATCTATCCTGGCGCAGTTGCACTCCCTCTCTATGTTAAATACACATGTTTTGCTTTAACGAGTAAATATGTAGTATCTAACTATAATTTATCATAAAACCTAATCCTAATATGTTCAAAGGTGCACTCCTTTCTTATCCTTTTCTTTATTTAACTAAAATTTTGGCTGGACACAAAACACAAGTGGCGGAGAAGGGGGGGGGGGGATTTCACAAAGCAGTATTTCTTCATTAGCCTGATAATTTACTCCAAATTAAAGGATTATCCAATAGGAAAGCTGCTTACCTCTCCTCCTATTGGACAGTTTTCATGCTTGGCTGAAGTTATCCAGCTAACTGGGAAATTCTGCTTTGTACAATATCTCCCAAATATCTTTGTTTGTGTCTTATCCATTCAGAAAAGTTTTGTACATGGTAAATCGCTTCTTCTTTGTCACTGGTCGCTCGCCCGTCACTCCCCTAATTTCACAAAATGGAAAAAATAAATACAAAGTTACCTCTAACAATTTAAGTCATGGTGGGTCGTGGATGTGGATGCGTGTGGTAGACCAACAGCCCACACAGTTGCTAGGTAACAAGGTAAGCTTGGTATTTCTGCAACCAATGAAATATAGGTATATATTTCACATGGCCAATCGTGCCATTTTAAACCATTTATGGACACAGGATTGGATATGTAAACATGAGCAGGAAGAAAAAAGAATAGCGGTTCATGGAAACCAAGTGAGGGTTTATTTGAATCTACAAAATTCTAAATTATATGTACATTTTCACGAAAATCTTGGACATTTGTGTGCCGGGAAAGAATAGACAGTTGCTCAAAAAAGAGAACAATCCTGGGAAAACCTGGATGGGTGGCAACCCAAATTGTGGGTAAAGGTCATTTTACACCTGACCCTTCTGCCTTGCGACTTTCCCCATCGTGGTTTCCATATATCGTGGGGTTGCCATAAGAAATGAAAAGGGGATTTTTTGGGAGTTTTTCAAAAGCTGCAGACAGCCATATGTGGATCTGGGGGTGGCAAGGGGTGGCTGTGGCCCCCTCTGCAGTTTATATTAGTAGTAATAATAATAGTCTTCTCTCCAGTGAAATGTAAAATTGCAGTGGAATGACTGAGGGAACAAAGACATTCACCGGCTCCTACTTAGATCAAACTACAAGTTTATATTTATATTTAGGGTTTATATCCTGTGACGTCTCTTGTAATTGAAACTCACTATGAAAGGATGGTGTGTATTAATTAAATCATATAATATTATGTCTAATTTTATTGAGAAAATCACACCATACTTTCCAGACTAGATTTGAACCTATAAATCCCATTTGTTCTGTGCAGAAGGGGAAATTTCATCAGGGGTGCTACTCATACCCATAATGCACCACAGCAGGGAACATGCCAGCTCATTCTAAGACAGTGGGTTGTGCCAAAAGAGGAGCCTGGCTACTACAGTGAAGATGACTGCACAAAAGTCCTCCTTCCACAGTGGTCCAGTTATACGTTACCTCCGTATCTGGTATATTTAATAATGCCTGTTATATTTTACAGTTTTTAAGAGACGCTGCTTGTGAGGACTCATTTAAATCAATCCTCCAGGCTTAGGACACGCTCAGTTTTATGTGGAGAGGATGAAACTGAAAAAAGGAGGGATGTTCGGCTGTTTCAGAGACTGTCTTCTTTAAACTGGGGAATCTTCCAAGGCTACACCTTTAAAGTCAGCCCTGATAAAAATATCAAAGTGGACCATACACCAACTTTCTAAATGTCACTATAGGGAGGCTTACACACTTAAACAGCTGCCTGGTGAACAGTAAGATGATGGTTGAAGGCAGTGAAACATCCCGTTTGGCACAGAGGCGGGCTGCTGTCTGATGCTGTCACCTTGTCACTGCTCAATCTGTAATATTATTGCTATTAAACCTGACTTTAATAGCATTGTTCCTGACTTGTTAAAATTATATATTTTATTTCCATGCACCCATTTTCAATGCAATGCATGTTTCTTCAAGGATATGTTCCCTAGAATTTGAAAAATTGTGTAAAACCGGAGGGGGTGTAGCCAAACCAGAGGAGGATGACGTCACATGACAAGTTCTCCTGTGTCCCCTTACACTGGTGATTTAAAGACTTCCCCAGCATTTCACTAAGCCCCTCCCCAAATAAAGCCCCCATCACTTCTTCCTGTCCCTGTCCCTGTGTCTTTTGCTTCCGTTATCCGTTCCAACCGGAGTTTCTCTTAGGCTACAATTTACTTCTTTCACACTGCAATTTAAGTTTTTTTTTTCAGATGTTTCGGAAATTTGAACAACCACAAAGTTATTTTAATCTCTCCATTAAATCCTTTAAACCCAGTTGAGTCACTAGGGAATCCGCATGCTGATGGCTCTTAGGATCAGTGTGGTCCACTTCTGGCACCCACTGTCCCTCTTACCTGCAATGGGGTGGGGGCAGGTGGTGGATCTGAGGGGGCATGTTTTCCGGGGGCAGGTGAGAAATGCTGTCAGGTTTCGATGATGTGCCCTTGTTTGGGGGAAGCATTGATGTAAAGGTTAAAGGTGGGAGGGGTCATGGAGCATGCTAAGCGGTGGGGAGGGGGGGGTAGTGGAGTTCGGATAGGAGATACATGGTTGTAATTGTGGAGTTCTCCAGGAGCATCTGGCAGCAGCGGGAACGCCAGTGGGAGGGCAGTGTGTTTCCATCTGACGGTACATTTGGACCTCCAGACCCACTGCTGGTCCTTCACCCCGGCCATTCCTGCATCTCCTCCCTCCCCTTGCTGAATCGCCATCAGTTCCGCCGCATGCTAATTAAGCTGCATGGGCCGCCCCTCCCACTCGTCACACGGATGCTCGTGGAGACAGGTCTTGGTGACACCGTCAGCTGCTGCTTCAGCATTGGCCTGGCTGGCCAGCATTAACAGCGGGGTCTGATAAGTGAGAGCAATCTGTCAGGTCAGATGATGGGGGCGGGCCTCCTAAATGGGTCACTGTCCCTTTAAGGGAGGGGGTGGGCAGGCCGATGCCCAGGCTCTTTGCTGAAAACACCAGCTTTCTCCAAACGCCCCCTATATGCCAGTCAAAGTGGCCCGCTTTGTTATTTTTCTGTGCTGATTATTTTCCCTAGCCAAAGGGTGTGCGAGCTCGATCACTGCAGTAATAACACGATGACCTGTAATTCTAGCCAGAATTATGAGGTGCCTGCAACTGATGGGAGTTTGATCCATCGTGCTTTACTTTCCACATGACTTGACGAGGCTCGGGCACCAGCAGCATGTGTGTGAGCCGTGACCTCATGCATGGGATCATCGAAGGCCGTGAGCTTTTATCCGAACCCCACTCTGTGGATTCTAACTGGTTCTCCCATTCACCGGGCTATCGATAGCTGGCCTGGTTGCCGCCCACACTGGGGCTGAGCCACCCACGCTGGTTGGCTGGTTCAGGATGTAAAGGAAGCTCCGGGCAACAGGGCAATGAAACTTAAATGGCGTTTCCCATGTGAGCCAAATAGTTATGAAAATGAGCTTTTCCCAAGCAGTACTGTCTCGTTCGCATGTTTCCAGATCTGTCTTCCTCCTGAGCTGTGCTCTCAGTTATGTTTTACAGAGTGAGATTGTTCAGTGAACAGTACTGTAGCTGCACACCTCTAGTGTTGTGGTTCAAATCCCCCCTCTTTTCAGTGTGTGTGTGTTTTATGTTCTTCTTGTGTCACATAGATTTCCTCTGGGTCCGTGGGTTTTCCCCCTCAGTCTGAAGCCCTGCAGTTAGGCTACTTGGTATATATGAATTGCAGGTGGAACGGTTACCCTGGTGTGCCTGTGGTCCAGTGCAGGATAAGGAACTGGAAAATGGATGGATGGAATTTAGAGACTCTTTTCTGACAACTGTAAACCCTGAGATAGATGGGAATCAGATATTGGCTAAGTATGATATCATTTGCCGAAAAAGGAAAACAAATCCGACTGGAAGTGTAAACAGAATCTTTGCTGAACTTTGACGAGTCCGGATTACCTTGAGAGGCAGGAGAGGTGGGGGACCGGAGGGAGGAATTAAGGGAAAAAAAATCAATCCTTTGGATTTCTGAGACTCACAGCAGCAGCACTGCTGTCCTCTGGGGGCCTCTGTCTTTGCATCAGCCCCCCTCCCTAGGCAGGGGACCCCCTGCAGCAGCCTGACAGCGGCCTTGCTCCTCCCTTAAAGATGACTCCTCCAGCTGTCTGCAGCATTGAATGTCCTGGGGAACGGTGAATATGCCAAGGTTCCGGTGGATTATCTGTGCCTGACATCCTGGGAACCTGAACTCATTAATTTCCTGCTTCCTATTTCAAACCTTTGCATCACTGTGGCTTAGTTAGTTAGCACCCCTTCATTGTATACCTGGTCACTGCTGAGGTCCGGTGGGAGTGGCAAGGCTGGCGCAACGGGTGCGATAATGGTAGCCAGGAGGCTAATGCAGTACATTCTTATGCAGCCTTATCAGTACAATTACAGAAACATCCCAATTTGTGCCACTTCACGAAGAACATGCCACAGAACCTCCTGTACAGGTTGTACAGGTTCTAGAGTGCTCTAGAACAACACAGCTCAATTAAGCTGGCATCCCCACAGTGGTTCCATCACACTTGATCCCACTTTGAATCCCAGAGAAGCAAAGCATGCTGGGATCATGCTGTCCTCCAGCTCAGAGCCACTTATATTTTGTCTGGAGATTGTGGTCTGACACCGGTGGGCAAACCTTCTTCAAGAAAATAGACTCATCTGACCCTGATGGTTCATTTTATATGAAAAATCTCTATGCCACTGGAATGGTGAAAGATATAATGTTGCGATCTTAATGTCTCTTAAAGTCGACTTCAGCGGCATTTTAAATCCCCCTTGGACCAAATACTGCCTTTTTGTTGTCAATCGTCTGTGTGCTTTTGATCGTAAACATTAAGCTATCAGTGGTTTTAAATTCATAAGTGCTGCATGTATATGATTTAATAAATACATTTTGATATTTGCTAGATGAAATGGACTGAAGATGACATTTTAATGCAACAATTTTCTCATCCAGTGTCTTGCACGAAGAGAACAAGACAATAGTTGGCAGGAGTAAAGACAGATGGGGCGATATATTCGCTTCTCTTTCCTCTTTCTTCTGAGTCGCACATTGTGTAACATCATCAGAGCGTGGTCACGCGCCGCAGCATTATCGAAATGCAGAGGGAATGTTAAATTGCGAACGCGCTCCAGAGCAAGGCCAGCCGCCAGAAGGGGGCTCTGTTAGTCAATGAACAGACGCTCGTGCAGCGAGGAACATGGTCCCCGCACGAGCCGTGTTATCGGCTTAATCATTAACCCTGATCTCCTCTGAGTCCCGTCACTGGCTCTCGCCGAAGCTGGGAAAGGGGTCTTCTTAACAAGAAAGAATGATCACTTTCCGATGGAGAATCTGGTCACTTTCCGATGGAGACTCTGGTCCCACACGTGTGCACATGCGCACACACACACACGCGTGCACACACACATACACACACACACACGTGCGCACACACACACACACAGTCGTGTAATCATATCTTTTTGGGGACCGCTCATTCATTTCTATGGGAAAAATGCTAATGCTAACTATGACAGCCTTAACCCCTACCCAGCCCTAACCATAACCATAAGTAACCAAAGAAAATGCAAGACTTCTGATGTTTTTAGTTTTTTTATTGCAGTTTTTATAAAATTGAGGTTATTCTTGTAGGGACTGAAAAATAGTCCCCACAATGTCAAAATAACAGGCTTTTATAACATTGTGGGTACATTTGGTCCCCACAATGTAATGTATATCTGGACCAGATGTACACGCGCACACACACATATACACACACACGGGAACACACAAAGAGTGTTATTTGTAGAGGTTGTACACACACACGCACGGGAACGCACAAAGAGTGTTATTTGTAGAGGTTGTACACACACACGCACGGGAACGCACAAAGAGTGTTATTTGTAGAGGTTGTACAAACACACACAGGAACGCACAAAGAGTGTTATTTGTAGATGTTGTACAAATTAAGCAAATCCTTAATGGTGCCACCGGTCATGTCTCTCTGTAAATGTAGGCTATTCCTATTTGATAATCCTGGAATTACACTGTAACAGAAGTGACTGCTGAACAGAGTGGAAAGATAACTGTGTAAGTCCAGCTGTCAAGCTTTCTGCACCATTGCATGGATGTGAGGCGGCTTGTTGGTCACTTTGTACTGCTGCTTGGCTGATTGGCTCCATCAGATTTGTTGTTTTTGTAAAATGTGTATCCCAGTATGTCACCTGGTATTGGCTGTGGTGTGCTAGGTACTACAGAGTCAGCACTGCGAGGACACCAGTGTCTATGGTGTGTGGACTTCTGTGTCAGTAGTGCAGGAAATTGCAGTCAGTACTGTGAGGACACTGCAATCAGCATCTAGGCCTATGTTGTAAGGACGTGTATCAGTAGTGTCACACCATTGGAGTCCTTACTGTGAGACAATGGTGTAGGGGCCAACATGTCAGTAATGTAAAGACCATGCAGTTAGTTCTGTGAGGACACTAGAATTAGTGATGTACTTTGTCAGTAGTGTAAGGATTTCAGAGTCTGTAGTATGAAGATATCATAGTGTATAGTGTAAGGACCTCAGAGTATGTAGTGTAAGGACCCGGTAGTCAGTAGTGTAAGGATGTCAGAGTCCGTAGTATGAAGATATCATAGTCTATAGTGTAAGGACCTCAGAGTATGTAGTGTAAGGACCTGGTAGTCAGTAGTGTAAGGATGTCAGAGTCCGTAGTATGAAGATATCATAGTCTATAGTGTAAGGACCTCAGAGTCGGTAGTGTAAGGACCCGGTAGTCAGAAGTGAAAAGATATCAGAGTCCGTAGTGTAAGGATGTCAGAGTCTATGGTGTGACAACCTCAGAGTCTGTTTTTCTTTCCTTTCTCAGCTATAACCCTCCTGGTCACTAGAAGGAAGTAAAATGAAGAGTCACATCCGCAGGGATATTCATTGAAAAGCTGTAGGTCATTAGCTGTATAGTGTTTCGCTCTCATTTTTAATTAAACTTTTGTTTAATTAAACCTATTTTGCTTTGTCAAACATCACCCTGTTTTACCTTGTCAAACATCACAGAGTCAGATTTAAAGGTCACTACCTATGTGTTGAAAATTAATAATAGTAGTTATTTCTTTATATTTCAACACCTCCTGATTCATTACTGGTTAATGCACTAAAGTTTTCCTCACTAGCAGCTGAAAAACGAGTTAAAAGATGACTCACAGGCGTCTACCATGGCTGTCACCTACCCGACATGCTCAGGAGTCTGGCCCGCTCTTTGAAGATCGATTGGTAGCTCGCAAATTAGTTGTTGGCATTTGGTGGTATTTTGTGGTTGCGATATTCGTGGACACATGTGGCATTTGAGAGGTTCCTTTGGGTTTTGGTTTGTTATCATTCACCTGTGCAAATGACGGATTGCAAAGGGGAATGTTGGAGTCAAACCCGTCAATGGTGTTTGAACAATATTCAGACCTACGTAAACGCCAGAAACGTGAACTTAAAAAGACAGTGGACTGTAGAGCAGATGACCTGAGAAATGCCTGTACAGATAAACTGGTGAGTGAGAAATGTGATTTTATGTGGCTGTCGTTATAAAACCTTCAGACAGTCCTACAATACACGTGCTTCCCTGTGGCATCATTGTGCTTGGTGAGGCCAAATCTTTCAGTGAAGAAGACATCTTGTGTTAATATGCCTGGCAAAATCTCAATCAACTTGACCGCAATGCCAAAAAGTAGTACTGGCTTCCAGGTTACACTGAGCAGCAAGAAAGTCAGCAGATACAGGTATTAAACTCATCTACCTCATTTTTCAAAAGTTTAACAGATTTCAGCGTTTTTGCAAAGTTAATTAAATAGGTACAACAGCAGCTACTGTATCTGTGTGGTAACATGAGTGACATAGTACACCCAAGCAATATAGAATAAGAAAAATCACATTGCCAGTGGGCTTCTGAGTTTGCTGTCCACACAGTGGAAGAGTGATTTGTATATATTTTTGAACTGAATGGTGGGGGGGCACAGTGGGCGGTGCTGTTGCTTGGGGGTCCATCCTGCCTCATCTGTGTGTCCCTTTCCAAAAACATACAGTTAGGACAATTGGTTTTGCCCATAGTGTATGCATGTGCTCTGTGATGGACCAGCTTGTCATGCAGAGTGCTCTTACGGTATATCAGGGCTTTGCCCTTTGGGTATATCAGCGTTTTGCTCTTTGGGTATATGAGGACTATGGTCTTTGGGTATATGAGGACTTTGGTCTTTGGGTATGACAGGACATTGGTCTTTGCGTATATAAGGGATTTGCTCTTTGATTATATTAGGGCTTTGCTCTTTGGGTATATCAGGGCTTTGCTCTTTGGGTATATCAGGGCATTGCTCTTTGGGTATATCAGGGCTTTGCTCTTTCGGTATATCAGGGCATTGCTCTTTGGGTATATCAGGGCTTTGCTCTTTGGGTATATCAGGGCTTTGCTCTTTGGGTAT
>JAODLD010000144.1:24172888-24187662 GCA_026781065.1 Mormyrops boulengeri | reverse complement strand
AGGGCTTTGCTCTTTGGGTATATCAGGGCTTTGCTCTTTGGGTATATCAGGGCATTGCTCTTTGGGTATATCAGGGCATTGCTCTTGCAGTATATCAGGGCTTTACTGTTGAGGTATATCAGGATTTTAGTCTTTGCTTATATCAGGACTTTGCTGTGTGGGTATGCTTTAGCAACCTCTTTGTAACATATTGTTTGTTTACCCCATACTGAGCAATCGTTGCTTTGTTATTCTGTTCTTGTGTACCACTCTACCCTGATTTATTGGCTTTTGCTGTTTGTCTCCTATTTTGGATTTTCTGTTTGTCTCTGCATTGCCCTTGCATGACCTGCAAAAAACTGCTTGAGTTCTGACTACTGATCTTGAACCTGGACTGGAAGTAAGCCTGGTGCATCTTGCGTATTTGTGTTGTCTTCTCATAGTGGTATAATCAGTTGTTTACCACCAGTCACACAGTAGGCCCCCCAAGGTTTGGAGGCCCCTGATAGCCATAAACAGTCCGCTGGGTTGGGGGGTGACGTGACTTTTAACTGGGCCCCAGAAACAAGTAACCCGCCCCCTCAGCTTTCTAAAGACGCCGAACCATGGACCGACTGTCATTTTGAGCCTGATCCATCTATTTTGAGGTTAGGTATTTTAAGGATGAGGAAATAGAGCGATCAGTCATTTCTTATGG
Organism: Mormyrops boulengeri; assembly: GCA_026781065.1. Classification (NCBI taxonomy): domain Eukaryota; kingdom Metazoa; phylum Chordata; class Actinopteri; order Osteoglossiformes; family Mormyridae; genus Mormyrops; species Mormyrops boulengeri. The sequence goes on along the minus strand of JAODLD010000144.1, from coordinate 24,186,986 downwards.
CTCCCCTGACAGGGCTCCCCCAATTCTGGCAGAATAAATTTCCATGACTTTTCCAAAACTTTTCCAGTACCATAAGAAAATTTTCCAAAACCCACAAGTTTGCGTTGATTTGATGATCATGCAGTTTCAAATAGTAATACAACAATTTTTGGCACGATAATAGCCAATCTGCTTACCAAATAAACATAGACGGTGGACAACTTTCGCCAATGTGCAAATAGGGTTCAATGATTAAGAAAATTTATCCCAATATTAAAGTAACTATACGTACCTTATGATTGGTAGAGGCAAACAGAGTCAAAAACAGGAAACTGTGATCAATAAAATTCAAATACGTGCAAAAAATAAAATAATAAAACAATAAAAACTGGAATAGCGAGCAAAAAAGCAGCAATCTCAAATACGCGAAATCTGCATGGTAAAAGTTCCGGAAACTGATGTTTACCAAGGTAGTTAACTATTGACTTCCGCTCGTACATTTCAAAATACCGGACTGCATGAAGCGGGAAACAAAAACGAACAAGGCCAGAACTTTTCCTCTCTATTCAAGAATTCCAAAACTTATCCAGGGCCTGGAAAAATTATTTCAAAATTCCAAAACTTTTCCAGAACTTTTCCTCTCTATCCAAGAATTCCAAAACTTATCCAGGGCCTGGAAAAATTATTTCAAAATTCCAAAACTTTTCCAGGTTTTCCATGACCACGGGTACCCTGCCCTAATCAGCATATCTCATGGTCTTATGGGACAACTTTGTTGTGAAAGGCGCTATATAAAAATAAATTGAATTGAATTTACATCAGGCTCTCTCTATATTTCTGCATCTGCATTCCTGTGTCTCCATGCTGGTGTGGGGGGTAAATGCCACATGGTGAATCTGACCAATGGCAGCGGCTCCAGGCTGCTTAACATCTAGCCCGGCTGGCTTGTGAACACATGGCTATCCCTTTGGCTGTGACCCAGGGCTGATTCTAGGATTTTTTTAAGGTGAGGAGCATAAGAGGGACCATCATACAGAGGAACCAAACTAATCATTAGCCAATGATGTATTTTGAATTAGTGAGTGACGGGGGAGGTGGCCAATAAGCTTTCAGTTGGAGCCAGTGACCCTGTGTGCGTTCTACATACTCTGTGTAAATCAGTTAGTACACTGGTCATTGCTTACATGGAATCCACTTTTACTGGCATACTACCAAATATGGATTATAACAACAGAAGGCACAGCATGTGGCTCTGTGGGTTGGACCTCTGTGTCTGTGATCGGAAGGTCAGTAGTTCAAATCCTGGAATCAGCAGAGTGACTTCACTGTTGGGCCCCTAAGCAAGGCCCTTAACTCTCTACTGCTTCAGGGGCTGCCTGAACCTGCGGTCTCAACTGTACACTGCCTTGGATAAGAGCATCTGATTGAATAAATAAAAGGATCCTTTGTTTTGATTTCCAGTTCAATAATGATAATAATAAAAAATCCCCTAACCCTAAAGCAGCATCATATGTCTATGATTTATATATTCTTTAATCAATATTTTTTGTTTATATATGATTTATCATACCCTAGTGGATGCTTTCACGAGTGTCTAAGAAAGTCTGCGTTTACTGTCAGCTGCTTACAAATAAATGATGATATTCAACTTGGTGGTGTTTATTAGAAGGTGTTACCTTAACAAAATCCATTAGCGTGCTGCTGTAGTGCATCAGAGGCAATAAATTAGTCCCCGCTTACAGTGTATAACGTTACATTACGAGCACTTATAATGTCAGATTAGCCGCTCCCGCTGCTGCGGCGTGCCGGTGCTGCGGATCCCATTTCGCAGCGTCTGACTCCGGGCGCTTGCTTAGTTTCTGAACAGCCGGAGACGGAGCGACAAGGCAGGCAGTGGCGTGATCGCGGCGCTTGCCCGGGCAAGACGTCTGGCACGGCGACTCTGCCCCACACACCATGCTAATCTGTGAATCATGTGAATCAGCTTAATGGTTCACCTTATGCGTGATTCATCCCCAGTGCCGCCCCTCCCTACACGCAGAACACGCGCTGTGCGTAGGGCCCCACGATCCATGGGGGGGCCATTTTCCGCAAGGGGACGCATTCTCTGCAAATGCGCAAAGGATGCGCATCGCTGCCGTGAGACGCGCGTAGAGCACCAAGTCAGCCCAAGGCAGGAGAGAGAAAAAAAGAGACGAGCCATCTGACACCGCAAGGTTGTAAACATAATTGGCATTTCGTGAAACAGTCATTTTGTAATGGGGCGGGGCGGCTCAAAATAAAATTCTGCGTAGGGCCCCAGTTTGGCCAGGGGCGGCACTGTTCATCCCCATTTGTATCGGAATTTCTTTTTACCCACCTGGTGTCAGGTGACAGAAACACTGATTTTCGCATCTGTAGCTAATTATCGATTTGAAAAGAGGTGATTAAACATAGACCACTTAACACAAAGATCCATGAATCATGTGGAAATAATGGCAGTGTTTGACCATTTTAATGGAAACTCCTTCATATTGTGTTTAAACACATGATTTAAGTAATTAACTGACACTTTCTGTCCTAAGCATCTTAAAGCTTTCGCCCTTTTATACAGCTAAATTGTAAACCAGATCGTTTCAGGTTAAGAACATTACTACATCAAGACCTCCTGGGACTCACACTAGCAACCTTCAGTTTAGGCTTCAAGCCCATCTCCTTCATCAAACAGCAGCGGTGAACCAAAGAATTTTCAACTGTATGTATGTATCCAGCCTTTTATCTCCCAGTTCCCAGTGCACCCAACTGCAGCACGACCCGACCTATTTCCATGTTTCTTAACAACAGAGAAGAACAACTTACGAAACAGCGACTAACCATTACTAACTTTACTAAGCGCTTTGAGGTAACGTGATGCTGTGAAAATGCGCTATACAAATAAAATTGAAATGAATTGAATTTAAATAAGCAAGTGGACTCTTAATTATGAGCACAGGCTGTGTTTTAACTCACGGGGTTTCACAATGATGGGGAGCATGGGTCTTTAATGTAAATATTTCTGAATTTCACGTACAAAAAAATTCACATTTTAGTGACAGGCGATGTGTTTGCACCTTACGCACCATGTATGGCTACGGCACTGTCACAAGGCCCCCTTCTGCCCTTTATAATTCATCAGAAAATTCCAGAGGGGACAACACAGCTGTGTCTTTTCCTATCGTATTATCCCCTCCCAACAGGTCCAATTCTGTTAGACCAGTCACTCTTTCAAAGAACAACTTGAATTACCGATGGCAACCAGCAGCTCGTGGGCACCTGATAGGCTGATGGCACCACAGGACAGCAGGCAACTCTGATGATTATTGGCTGATTATTTCCCTACTCTCTCTCTTCCTGTGAGTCATTGATGCAAAGGGCTGATTGGATTTGATCTATGAATGGGACTGCCTGCAGGAAAAACACCTATGTTAAGTCAATTGGGAGGCCCCTGATCACAAGATATTTTTTCATGCAGAGCAACCTGATGCACAGACAAAACAGTGGTAATACAATGGAAAACATTCAAATACCCTGGAAGAAAATTATTAGCAATTTGGTAATAAAACCCTCAGAAGGGTACGGAGTATAAACAGCCTGGATTATACCCAAAATAGGCTGAAAGAAGCTCATTGTTTAGCGACAGTAATAATAAATGAAGTATCTAAGTGTATGTGTATAATCAATAATTTGCGAGAGTAATTGTCAAATATAATGGAATGTCGACATGCCTTGTGTTTTGTTGTCATTGATTATTAATGTCTTGGAGAAGACTGTTTCTTATAAACCAGACTCTGCTCACTTGTGAGGGAGCCGGAAAAGATATCATCAGAGAACAAGGTGGAGTCAAAATACGGAGTCACCGATAAGTCAAGGTGTTTTTTCCAAAATTTGTTATGACTCGTTTTTGTAAACTAGGGCATCAGCTTGAGAGGGGATGCCTGTTTGTCTGTCAGATCTCATAGCCCTGTACCCTGTGATATTTTCCCTTTATTCTGCTCACATTACGGCTCTGTATACTTGTACATCGGATTATTTTGTGTATTTCACGCTTTTGCGGATAAACCTGCCATCGCTCTGAAAGTTCCTCTTCGCTGCCCCTCCTCGGTCAGACCTTGTCACAATAACCTCGTTACTCGCTATCGGATCCCATCGGCTGCGGGTGAGGGGTGGGCGTGCCGCCGTCTTGCAGGTTATTTTTGTCTGGAGCGGAGCAGTGAGATCGCATGGCCTTCTTTTCTGAGCCGCGGACCTCCACTGAGGCTTCACCCCCTTTATCTCGGGTCGGTATCTCTGGTGCTCACCTGCCTCTGACACACATGGGGGGCCCGAAAGGATTCCACCAGACGGAGCAAACGAATAATGAAATTTCCGATTAATCGGGGGGCTGAATGAGGCCTGGAGCTGCTTTGCGTCCATTCATAACTTCTCCCTCATAAACTTTCCCTCACAGATTTTGCTGTGCGGTATTCTCAAACATCACACAAACTACTGAACCAGGGTCATTTCATGTAAAATTATTTTAACAATAATAATAATAAAATTGATGCATAGAATATATTAAATAATCAAAGAAATAAATCCATAATTTTCTTATCATGGTGACAGTACCTGGTAGCGTCACTGAATTCCAAGAACCTATTACCTACTAAAGAAGCTATTATCCAATGTTCTAGGACCAAGAAGTCTTCGGAAACTGAGGATTTCCCTTTTATAGTAAATATTAAAGGCACATCATACAAATGTCTAACAGATTTTTTTTTTCGTAGACAGAAAAAGTAGCCAGGAGACAAATGAAAACATTGAAATGTAATTTTTGTTTGGAGGTTGTTTATGTATAATGTGCCCTCAGACTATTTTTGCCTGAATAAAACCTGCTTTAATAGACAGTTGTACTGCCATTCTTTCACATGCTGCCATCGTCACATAATTACAAATTGTTAAGATAATCAAATATATTTACACAGTCCAGATGTATAAATACAATCGTGAACAAATTCTCGAGTCTCATAGAGACGGCAAACGACCTTCAGGCATGTCTGAATACAGATGACTCTTATGTGCTCTGTCCTGCTGAATATCTTGCCTCTTCAGATCTTCATGAAGTCCAGTATTTTGAGTAAAACCTGCTTTAATCGTAATTCCCAGTTTTGTGCTTAATATGTTTGAATGGTATGTTTATATCCTAAGCGGCCAATAACTCCTAACTTCTCATTAATGCTTGCATATGTTAGCGGTGTTAAAATGTGCTTCTGGAATGATAATGACATTGGACAAAGGAGCTGGTGTGATTCACTTATTACTGGTCCATCTCAATTCAATTCACCCACTCAGACGATCACTATGACTTCTCATTCTTGCTCCCGCGTTGCTCTTGTGTCATGCAATTAATCTGAAATTGTAAGCTTGCCCAGGACATTTACAAACATGCGAGTGCACGTCCACCAGAGCCACACGATGTGTGTGTGAGCGGAATGCATGAACTCGGGGGTACGAGAGAAACAGGGGCATGGATAAGTATAGGCGACCCAGGGGACTGCAGGAAAAATTCAACTAAATTTGAGGCGAAGTTGATGGATCAGTTGCCACCATCAATCACCGCTGGCAGCCGTCACCGGGTAACGGGAGCGAGGTGCAGTGAAGTTTACTGGCGTGACGTGCGGTTGATGGGTGACCAGACCAGCAGACCCTTGTTTGGGATTAAGGTTTGGCACCATACTGTGCTGCTGGTAAACATAAATAAAAATACCAGTTTTTGTGTGTCCTCTGTCATCTCTTTGCATTATGTCCAGATGCATGTACAAAGTTAGCCATTACCAAAGCTGTATGCATAGGAATTTACATGAATACAGTGCATTTAGCCACAGATCGAACTCTCAGGTACAAGTAATAGACAGCCATAGTGGCATTTATTGTGATTTTTATTGCATTTTATCTTATTCAGGTCTAGGATTTGAAATAGACCCTGAAACGACAGCAAGTCTGTAATACAGGCTCTAAAAATATGCAGTTGATACCTTCTCACCATGAAATGCAGGCACTATACACGCCAGGCCGTGACACACACACCCGTCTCGCTCCTCCTGCCAAAATAATTCCGACTAACCAAGAGCAAATGTCACCGCAGAAGCGGCTCCCTGTCCGGCCTGGCCTGCTCATTTGCCACCAATGCAGTCACGGCGGCATCAGTTTCATCACCAGCGGCCCTTTCCATGAGGCTGGGCCCGCTGCTGATTAAAACAACCTTATTTCTATGGGATATTAAATTCTTTTATCGGATTCAGATCTGCGGGGCATTCTGGTCATATGCCGTTTCCGGTTATGGAGAGTGCCTCGTTGTGATGGGCCAGGCTGAGCTCATTGCTACCACACGCAGTGGCCCCTCCCAGTACGTGCCTGCTCCTCCCAGTATGTGCCTGCCCCTCCTGTCAGCTATCCTGCCTGCAGAAGCAGGTACGGCTTGTCCCTCTCCTTCTCGTGGTCTTCATGTGAGAACATTGCCCCCAAGCTTGGAAGCCCCAAAGTAACCACGAAAAAATGGTAACAAGGATTCCTCCTCACTCTGCATGCTCCTCCTCACCTCATTTTTTGTCCTTCTCCCTGTCCTCCGACTTTAATAAACCCATTTGCGTCTCACCGGTGCCTCCCTGAGCTGCTAAAGGCCAGTAGGGCGGCCTTTCCCTTCCAGGAGCGGCAAAATGGCTGCCTGCCAGTTATCCTTAAATGGCCTCTCTCTCCCTCTCTCACCCTCCCTCTCTCTCTGTCCCTCACTTTCCCTCTCTGTCCCTCACTTTCCCTCTCTCTCTCCCTTTCCCTCTCTCCCTCTCTCTCCCTCACTTTCCCTCTCTCCCCCTCACTTTCCCTCTCTCACTTTCCCCCTCTCTCTCTCTCTCTCTCTTTGACGGAGCAGAATCCGCTGATCGCATATTCATCCAATCAGCCCTTCGTGTTTGTTTAACATACATGCATTTGGACAATTAATTAGCAAAGTGTCCTTAATCAGGCAGTTTGTTTATTAGGAAACTTCACAGGAACCCAGGAGTAATTGGCTCACGTTGCGTCAGATTGAATTATATGTCACATTACTGTGCGTCCAACATTTACGGTTGACTGGAAGCTCATTTTCTCGAAGAATATGATTTCATTTCCTGTCTTGACTCAATTGTTATAACAAGGCACAGAATTTATTTAGTATATATTGTATCAAATACTCATGATGACCCTCTACTAGATACGGGCCATGGAAGATGGATGGATTGATATATGTACATGGAAATATTTCATATAACTGTAATAATACTAATAAAATCCTTATCATACTGTACATTTTTACACAGTATTTCCACTCTATTATCATCCCATATAATTGATTAAGACATTATTATTGTTGTTGTTTTTGGCAGGGGTGCTTAAATGCACGGGTTTACCCGGGCTGAAGCCAAGGGGGCTCAACTAACCCTGACTAATAACATTTTAAACCCGGGATCCCCAAGACAACAACTTGTACAGTCGCTACCCCCCCACCCATCATCATCTGCACCTGGGCTATTCAAATCACGGTCCTCAAGGGTCGAGCCCTACTGGTTTCCAGCCTTCTTTTACCTGTGAGCCAGGTGTGAAGCCTGTGGCCAATCAGAATCAGTAATATTTAAACTAAGTACCTAGGAGAACCAAAAACAAGGCCTGGATTTGGAATCGAGGGACAGATTTAACGACCCCTGATCTACACCACCATAGGAAAAAGCAAGGGACCTTCTGACACCTGAAGTAGCCCAGGTGCCCCAGACCATATAAATGTGCCTCTACTGATAGGCACAGCAGGTCTGTGGGCTTCGCACTTCCAGCCTTGAAGGTTTGATTCCTGCCCAGACTGGGTGCAGTTTCCACGGTCTCTCCCTGTTTGTTTGGGTTTCTTACTGTTACACTGAAAACTGTTCAGCTCAACAACATACATGTATTTGTGAAAAAATAATGCAGCAAATACTGTGAGCTAGGTAAGAACCAGGACTGACTATGGGGACATGGAGACCATTAGCCAGGAGTCACAAAGAGCTCTGCTGATGGGGCATGTAGGGAGAGGCAGGCACAAACAGGGGTTCGAGGGGTTGCATCCCTCAAAAACATAAACGGATGATGTGCGCCACAAAGAGCACACAGGCTGCTCTAAACACCATGCCAACTCAGCCTTATGGAAACCCCACTAACTACGCAAAAGAAATTGGCACAGCTAGTGAATGAAACTAATTTATTTAATTACAAGGTCATGCATAGCCATGAATCCCCCCCCCCCCCCCAAAAAAAAATCCCAGGTGACTGTAGCTGTGGAAATTGGTCCAAAACTGACATAGATGATTATTTCACACTATTATTACTGAGTCTTTTAAAAATACATCGTTGAATATTTTGTGGAATTAAATGAAGAATATTTGGACTGAAATGGTGTTTTATTAACAGCCTTAAAGTATTTTTCTAGCATATTTCATTTGTAGATTCACCAGCCTCCTCATTAGATTCTTCTGTGTCATTATTTTAATGCTTAGAGGTTATTAGACTAGCATTTGTGTCTGGAAATGAGAACCAGAATCTAACATTTTTATAAAATGTCACTTTTATAAACCTTAGCTGGGAGGCACAGTCGTGATTAACCACGGTGAGCTTTGCGTCAAGGCTACACTGTTCCATTAAATGTTATTTTCCCTTGCACCTGCCCCGCGTTGACGCACGCGGCCGTGGAAACAATGTGCTGTTTTGATGCGACATCGTTTTCGTGTGTCTGTATTTTAAGGCACAGTCAATCTTCCGGACACCCAGTCATAAACAGCGCAGTTTTCAAGAACGTACACGGGTACATGTGGAATGCCTGTCCATTTTTGCCCTGATTTGAATCCGTTTTTGTAGCAGGCGTATACATGAAAATAAAAAAACGCCTTTGATATGTGAAAACGATGCTGCTCCATAATGCATGAGAAGCTTGTGTCTCATACGTGACCGACTGCAGTCACACATCCTCTCACAAATTAAGTCAACACTCTTGAATAATTTAACACAGTGCGAATGCACCTTGCCAAACTATTTGATGTGACAGGGAGTATGACTTTATAAAACGATATCTTCAAGTCGAAAGCAATAGATGTCCCATTACTTGCTTTTCAAAAAAAGCTCTGTCCCTAAACAGGGCATGATCAATATTTATGAATGAATTCTCCAAGCAAGGACTGTAACCTGTCTGCGCCTGACAAGCCCAGTCTGGAAACATTGTATTGAATATCGCAGTCTACCTCCTCTCCACACCATATATGTGGAGAACTGACATTGAAACCAGATGAAGGGTCTCAAAAACAGTTCGCTTTCAATTCTGTCTCCTAGAAGTTGAGGGACGTTTGATGGTTTCCATGAATGACCTTGACTCAGGTGGCTCTGTTGGAAGATCGGATTAGAAACTAGTGTGAGGGGGTTCTCTGTAGTTAAATATCTGTATGTGTAAAAAGATGGAGCTCAGGTCATGTGACTTCTATCCAAGCACTGATTGGTGGCTGCCTCCTGCTGGGTCCGTGAGCGGTCATCTCTCACCAGAGGATCCCAGGATGCTTTGCCAGCCAAAGGTTTTCAGAGGGTAATTGAAGATGTGCTGTCTTCTGAAAGGCAGCGGGAGATGAACCTGTAGGGTGATGTGGAAAAAGAGGGGATATGGGAAGTGAATTAAACTGTCTATTTCACAGACCTACAGACAACCCCCCCTACATAAAGACAAATTCCATGTATACAAGCAGACACGTGCAGACACATTAATATACAGTATATCAAATATTCAAATAAAGATAATCCCTCCTAAGCATTTATTTTAATTATTTCCTTTGATAATCAATATATACACAGCAGCTATGAGTAAAAACACATGGAAAAGTACAGAAAAGGAGTGGTCACCCATCCATCTTCCAACTGTTTACAGGGTTGGGGGTGGTTATTAATAATATAGATATGTTTTGATGTATTATTCAACGTTTGAGGGATTATGGGGACAGCTAGCTGAGTAAATCTCTCACAATACTGGGTTTGTAGGTTTTGGGACGTTCGTTTTGATTTCGGGCCTGGTGACACGATTTCCTGCTCAGCACGCTCATGCATATTAATTAGCCGAGTAACTATTAAAGTGACAGTCCCTCAGCATGAACTAGCATGTACCCCCGGTCCCAGTCTATATGGCTCTGAGGGGTTTAACGAAGCAAAAAGCTACCTCAGGGGAGGGGCTAGCTTGAGGAGGGGTAGATCCCTGTTCACCAGTCTGCCATTCATATTCATGACCATCTGAGGCCTATATAAATCCCTACTGTAACTGTGACTCTCTCTGGCTGTTACAGTTACATAGGCTCAAGAAAATCCAAAGTCGGGTCCTTACTGGCTGCCCTACTGTAATCCCATCATGGTGGCAGATTACAGTTACGGTCTTGCTTTGTTACATCCCGATAAGTAGCTTGCCTTTCCTATTTCATTTCGCCTCGAATTGAAAAACAAAGGGGATTGATTTCTGTCATGCTTTCGCTCTCGGCGCACAGAGCGTCTACGATAGCATTCTGCTGCAGGGAGGGCTGAGACGGCATTAATCAAAGATAGACGTAATGCCTTATTCTCTTTGAAATAACGGAGGGTTACGATGGGGAAAAAAAGCAAGAGCGTTGATTTCGTAACGTGTTCCCAACTTCACATGTGCCCGGGATTCTGATGTGCTGGGAAGGGGATCGGTTCCCCCCGGTGTAGCGATTGTTAGTCATTCCCGTTGTAAGCTCATTTTTGGAATCACTGTGTATCAGGGAGACACGTGGGCATTCCTTATTGACAGAGAAAACCCTGTTAAAAGTGAGAGGAAAGGATGCAATGACGAGGGCCGCTGTGACTGTATCCCCGCTGTTTGTTCACAGTGAATCTCCCCTCCCAGCAAACTCCAAAACCAACATGGGAAGCTGACTGGAGGATTGTGACGCCAGTCAAAGAGACTTCCTAAGAAACCTTTGGCACATGGGGGACGGTAGGTAGCCCCAAATGGAAGAGGAAAACCACATCCAGTGGACAGATTCCTTCTCCACCTTGGAGAAACGCCTCAACACTCATCTGTTCCAGTCCTTCTACTAGCCTGACGCCGCTCTGCGCTCCCTGAATGTACTTAATGTTACACTTTCTGGTCAGAGAAAGTAGTGATATTAGGTTCTCGTTTTTTTTTGGAAGGAGAGCTCAGCCTAGCTGCACTTATGGTGAGTTGACTCCTTGACTACTGTATGTTTCTGATGCGCTATTTGCCTTTCTTCTGTGTCGTTTTGGACAAAAGTGTCGGCTAAATAAACAAAAACGCAATGTAAGTGGATAAACAGGGAACAGATTAGAGCACAGAGCACAATGAGAAAATGTTCAATCTAATCACAGAAATACTTCAGCTATAGCTCCCAGGCCAACATTAACAGCCTGCTTGGTAACAAACAATGTCACATATGATATACTGCTTTTTAGGTTGATTATCTCACTCCAGAGACTTGAGAAAGCCTATTAAGATGTTTGTAATTCCAGTATTTATGAAATGCATCTTCTCAGAGAGGTAAAGGTGGAGGGATATTAATCTGGACTCTCTCTTTGGGTCTGCTAGCTACGCATGATGAAAATGACTATTAACAAAGCCCATTCATTCTGTAGATCCAGTGTTGCAGATGCAGAGCTAATGGTCTACTAATGGTTGGTGGGCTGAAGCACACCCTGAATAATCAACAAGTCCCGCAGGAACAAGTTCATTCTAGTAACAGAGATAGGATGGGGGTGGGGAAGCCCAGGGCACTCATTTAGTTGATTCAATCTGCTGACAGAAAGCTTCACAAAATGCTTTGTAAGACAGCAGCAAGTGTCCACCAGCATCCCACAATGCACCATTTTCTCCTTTATAGAAAATGTAGAGCTATTATTGGGTGGATGGAGATACATTGGTTGAGGTGATCGCTCGCTCCGAGATCATATGGGTCCCATCAAGTTAATTGGTGGTCAATCTTTCCGGGGGGGGGGGCTTAAAGGACGGTCATTTAACGTACCCTGGCCCATCTCCCTTTCCATAGCAGCATTCTGTTGTTATACTAATAGACCCACAGGGGTCTTTTTTTTTTAAAATTTCATTGACCTGCAGCTATTTCCTATTGCACTCAAAACCTGGGGTGGATCGCCTGTGATGTATGTCAGTGCTGCCTGATTCTTCTTCCTGTGATGCCGAGAGCAGAGCAGTCACCGTCCATTTACCGGGGATGGACCAAAGTGTCATCTTAAAAGCTGCCTCTCATCAGGGCCCTTGATGCACTTACGGTAATTGCTGTCCGCGTGGTGAGGCAGTGCGCGGCTCACGAGCTCCATGGTATTTCCCTGTGCTACATGGAAGCAGATTTTTTTGATTACCACACATGGGTTGGTGCAGGACCGCTGGTCCTCGCACGTTGTTTACCGCCCGCTGTTGTAATTCCTGCCCGTTGTGTTTTTGTGCCGATGAAGTTCTTTTCTTTTATATAACAATGCACCTCTATCTGCTCCCATTTTTCTCCTCTCTCAGGTGCAGTGCTTCTCTATCATTAGACCACAAGTGGAAAATTGATTGGATTAAACAAAAAGAGCCGTACTTGGTTTCGCACCAGACTCATGCAGGACACTTTTCACACGCTACTGGATCTGAAATTTGCCTCGTGCAGAATCATTTCTCACTCAGCTACAGCATGACCCGCGAATAACGTGCGGCGATATGAGACTGACTGACTGTACTGCTGGTTACCTTTCCATAGTACGCAACTGACAGTGGACTAATAATAGGCTGCCCAAAAGGGAGGTGGCCAAACCATTATCATTTATGTTGGTATGAATGTGCCGAACTGACAATGCTAGGGCTTCTTTTTGACATTCCTGAAAGTAATCAGTCATCTCCAGCAGGGACCAGGGGCCTCATTTATAAAGAATGTTTGTAAATTCCAGTGGGAGAGAAAACTAAAGGTCAGATTTATAAATCCTTGCATAAACCACAACACGCATCATACAGGTTATAAAAGCCACATATCATAGAAACATTTGCACATGTGCACGCTTGAGAGGCTAATTACCCAACTTTGGCAATGAAAGTCACGTGGATATACATGTACACATCCTACGTTTGCGATACCATTTCAGAGACAACTGAGCCTTAAATAAGAAGGAAAATGGGAATTTCTCAGAATGTGAAGTGCAGATTTTATAGTCACCAAAGTAAAGGATCGCCAAGCCATTTTATCTGGTTGTACATCGGTGGGTGTGATTGAAAAATAGCCAAATGGCAGCACATGACTACTGCTGTTAATGCGGTCAGTTCAAAAAGCCAAAGGTAATAATAATAATTTCAAAAGGGTCACATTTAAAATCCGTCGAACCGGCATTCCTCTTCACTAAGTAGTTGGTAAAATGGGAATAATTCCTTCACATTCATGAGGGTCAGGGGTGGAAGATTCCCACGGATGTGAAAAGGTCACCATACATGTGGTTACACACGTGTTGGTGTCTGTATACTCACTTTGAATTTTCAGTACGTACACAGTACAGTAACTTAGATTTAATACAATGAATATATTAGTATCTATAGTTCATTTTTTGAAAAAATAAAACAAATGTTAAATGTTAGGTCTATATCAGATATAATGAAAATTATTCTGGATTTATTTACGCACATTTCACCAAGCGCTAAATGTAACCGTAAATGTGACCTAGATGCTCTCTGACCCCTAGATGTCGTTTTTTTCTGTTTCCTCCGAAACATTTGTACGATTACTCCGGACCATTCGTAAATCTGCAAACTTTTTCAGGGTTTATTTTGTTTATGTTCTGCCTTTATAAATCCGTAAATATTTGTATAAATGTGCGTACAAATGTTTCACAGCTACTTTGCTCATACAAAGCCTTTTTAAATGAGGCCCCAGGTATGAGTTTGCATACCGGCAGGAAGTCGAGCGGCTGGTACTCTGGTGCAGTCAGCACAACCTGGAGCTGAACATGCACAAGACTGTAGAGATGACAGTGGACTTCAGGAGACATCCGTCAACACTGCTCCCCCTCACCATATCAGACAGCC
>JAODLD010000144.1:24149268-24172788 GCA_026781065.1 Mormyrops boulengeri | reverse complement strand
AGACGCCATCGACCGGAATCAAATTCCTTGTATGTGTTCGCTCACATACTTGGCCAATAAACGCGATTCTGATTCTGTTTCTGGTTCTGAGGTATCTCACTTTAGCAAGAATGTCTTGGTGATCCACTGACAGTCAGCCACAGGCCTGACCATGGTTCCCTCGACACTTCTCTGAAGATCGGTCTTAGGCTTTCTGTGATCCAGGTATCCCAGGGTCAGCCCAGAGCCCTGTTCAGGTGTGGACCGTGGTTGCACAAGGCAGAACGCTCATTGCTCTTCTGCAATTGATTATTAATATACTGTGTTTAGAGTGTTCTATGGAGTGTGTGATTATTGTGAATATCAGCAGAAGTCAAAAAGTGTTTGGGCACACATGGAGAGTTCTGTAAATGGTTCTCCGATCAACACCTGATAGAAAATTAAACTGCAGAGCCAATCTTATACTTTTCAGAAAACTTTTAGATGTTCTATAAAAACCCCCCTGAGGTCTCTGGTGCTGCAATGAGCTGGAGGAGTAGTTTCACAGCTCCAGGGAAGGTAATATCGTGGAGCCGAGGTCCTACAATTTCTGCTGTCTGGGGCACCGCTCTGGTAAGTATGTAACTGTTCCCTTTCATTTGCCGCAAAAGCAAATTAACATCTAATATACATCTATGTACCTTACTCAGTACTTTAGTTCTTATTGCTTTGTCCTTTTGCCTTTTGTCTTGTTTAAAATCCCGTTAAAACACTGTACTATATAATTCTATATTATCCATCCATTCTGTGTTATCCATCCATCCATCCATCCATATGGAACTAGGGACAACGAGGAGCAGGTGAGGTCAATTAATGGAGACAGTAGGTTCAAACACCAAGGGAAACTAAAACAAGGAAAACTGAACATAATAGAACCAGAGAGAAGGGGGCAAACACAGGGGACTGTGGGAATACATACACATACTGAACCGAGAGAATACAAAAATAACAAATGTAAAAAGAAAAAAAAAACAACAACAATTGAACAATCCGTTAAGCTACACGGCGGCCCAGGGAGTAGGGAATCACACTAGGGACTGAGGTGCTACAAGACGGGGGGGACAGGATGGCCAGTGACACCTGCTGGCCAAATGGGAACAAGACACTGTAGAGTATATGTTATGGCATTGCGCCTTTGGTAAGTGTAGCATGGTGACTCCATGTAAAAGCCATTTCATTTCACTGTAACCCCGAGCAAGGTGAAAGCACTGACTCTGCATGTGTCTTTGCACTTTGCAGTTTTAGAATTGCAGGTGTAGGCAGCTTTGAAGGCGCGATGTGTGGATGGAGCCAGAGTGAACCCAGCTCATGTGAAGAGCCTTCCAGAAGCAAGGCTCCTAAACACTGCTCTGCCTGCTTTCGTCTTTAATGGGTTCAGCACCTAGCAATTAATTTGAGTAACACTCACACAGGCCTTCTCACATGAGAGGGAAACTGCTTCCGAGCGGGCGAATTAATTGCTTTCTGTTGGTTGTTTTGTGAAATTTTTCTGTATTTTTCTATCTGCCCAGACTTAGAAAGATCTTTGCAGAGAGTTTCATTGTTTAAATTTCAGGAGAAAATTCAGAACAAAACTAAAACATAAATTCTACAGTAGAACAGGGGCCTGTACTACGAAGTGGTTACTGGCTTATCGGGGTAACTTTGCGAGTAACTTGATGACGTGTGGTGTAACTTCGCGATTAACCCGTACTACGAAAGGTGGGTAGGTTTTACTCGAGGCATGCTGCTATGGCAATTTACGCTAAGTCTCAAAACTGCTCCGAGCAGGTTATGTTCTTGGTTAAATCGAGGTTTCTGCGTAAGCCAGCCCTATATGAGCACCGCCCCCTCCTACCACAATTTCTCCGAAGACAATGCCAGCGTACCTGGATGATCCATACGACACTGGCGTGCGAATCGTGAGGGGCCTACCACTTGACATGATGTTTTTATATTTCATCTTGAGCCTCTGTATTTATTAACGGTATTTCAGTTTTTTTCTGACAACACTTCATAGTCTAATAATCGGTCGTGAGATATTTTAGACCTCGTTTTATGACCATGAAAATGTACTTACACATTTACTCGGTCGCCAATACCATTGCCAACAAGCCTGCCTGCTTTTGTTGGCTGCAGTGTATTGGACTTTCCTTGCAGCGTCGATTTAAACTCCTGATAACCCTGTGTAATTACCATACAGTCTTCCTCCGTGAAACATGGAGATCGCGCCATGAGTCAAACGACTTGCGCTGCCGAACGTGCTCCATTTATGTGAGCGCGCACAAACTCCAATGCAGTTAACACCGATGTAACAAACCAACTTCTTAACTGGCGTCGTAGTACTGATTAGCCTCGATTGAGACAACCTGGTTTTGTCAACCCTGTGTTCACAAATTGACACCGGGTTAAACCTGATTTGGTTAAACCCCCTTCGTAGTACAGGCCCCAGGTCACCGCTTCTCTTGAAACCCATATATTTTCCCACCGGTCTCTCCTCCTTTCATGAGGTGGGTAGGCTTTACTGTTTTAATCAGCAGTCAAATCTCAGTTTGATTGAATTTGTATCAAAGAAGAGAAGAAAAGGTTTTCAAGAGTTTCAGCCCATGTATGTGAAAATACCACCACCACCAACAACAGCAACAACAATAATAATAATAATAATAATAATAATAATAATAATAATAATAATTATTATTATTATTATTATTATTATTATTATTATATTCCCACAGGAGCCCATATTGCAGTCATATATAAAATGATCATTGAAGTGTCACTTCCAGAATGGATGCTTGATGAAGCAGGGGTGGTTTCCATAACAACACGCCATCTCCCACGCAACGCAGATAAGAGTCACAAGGGCTGTACTGGGTGCCCGGCTAACTGAAGAGTACCAGGAAAAGTGGCTTCAAGTCAGATGACCACCCTCCATTCATGAACAGTGTCAATGCAATACAAAAATACATTTTCTGATAAAACAGGATTGGTCCTCAGATCCCAGCAAGACCTTTGAGGCTTTTCACTTCTAGACACATTTGTTTTATTTTATTTTATTTATTTATTTGGCTATGGTTGCTGAATTGATTTTTTTTTAAAAAAAATAGATAAATAAAAACAAAGTCTGTCTAACTAATTTTAACTAAAATATCTTTTTTTTTTTGCATTTGAAGGGAATTCATATATTTCAAGGTTGTTCTCCCCGTTACTTTGAAAAAAGTCATAATGTCAGTCCTCGTACAGCTAGCTTAGTTTTTTGAGAAATCAGTGAAGTGAGCAGGTGTTTTCTTCACAGACCTGGTTATAACAGGAGTATTTGAGCAGGTGTGCATATGACAGGTGATTTTGTACTGTTATGTTTCAGTAAGAAAATTTATGCTCAGCAGGTATGATTATAGGCACCAAATTACCTCCCTAAATCTGTGCTAATTACCTCTATACATTTTTCAGCAGTAAAACAATGTGTTTCCTGGATTCAGGCCACGACTTCTGGAGCATGATGAAATATTGTATAATAAACATTGAAATTAGTATATAAAATAAAAATGATTGAGGTACCTGGATAATTAAGTAGTCAGATCATAAGCAGGACCCACCAGAATA
This sequence comes from Mormyrops boulengeri, assembly GCA_026781065.1. Lineage (NCBI taxonomy): Eukaryota > Metazoa > Chordata > Actinopteri > Osteoglossiformes > Mormyridae > Mormyrops > Mormyrops boulengeri. The sequence continues at coordinate 24,169,188 of JAODLD010000144.1, read as the reverse complement.
CTCTCAGAAATCGCTCAAGATGTTCAGTAAGCGGATACAAACCGAGTCCTTCTGTATCCATTTACTACTCATCCAACAGAGTCACTAAAAACTGATCTACAATGGTCACGATAAATCAAACCCTGAGCAATAAACCGCTGTAGACATATTTCACTTTAAAGGTTCCTCGCAGCGACGCGACTGTCTGGCAGTCATTTGTGACATTCCCTCAAACATATAACGATATATTGAATTTTCACGATCGCACTGTCACAGCTTCATAAGTTTGCCCGAGAAGGACGCAGTCTTACCAGCTAGATGCATTTGCCGGGGCATTTTATTTTCGTCTCGCATTTGTTGCGAGTTGGTTTGGTTTTATGACCTTTTTAATGTACACCTGCTTGGAAACCGATTCTGTATGAAGGACTTGTCGCCCTTGAATCTCTCAGTAAAGATTTGGTGTGGGCTGTTGGATTACTTCGCGAACACGAGCACTCTGGGATAATTTTGTCCCGTCGAGTGTCTGACCACAATTCAGCTACATTTTGCAGCTTGATATAATAACATAATTACAGATAATCTCCGCTGACGTTTAAGGCTTTTTTGCCAATGTAATCGCATTTATATTTAGCTGGTACTTGTACCCAATAGGACTATTGCTCACTGGCCATTTCGGCAGAAAGGTAATTCATTGGAGCGGATCTGGGTTACTGCTCCGCACTAGAGTACAAGAGCAGAGCCCAGCCTGGGAGCTGAAGCAGCAACCTTCAGGGTCATTGTCCTTAACCACTATCCCCCCCAGGCAATCAGGATCTGCCTGGTTCCCACAGGGGGGCTCCTATTTTTGCAGAATATTCAGTGTTTTTTTTAAGGAGACATGACTGTGTTGGGGAACAGGTTAATATAGTTATAGCAAATGACACTCCCCCAATCCCAAGAGAAATGTCACAGAGAGAAGCCATACAGACAGATATGGAAACAAGGAAAAAACACTCGATTTGCTGTCCTAAAAATAACTCACTTGGCATCATATGATAAATTTAAAACATGTGGGCATCGCTGCTGCCGTTATTGTCACACCTGTAATGAGCCATGGTGTCTGCCAAGGTCCTGAAAGAGATGGTAGGGCTCTCTGAGTGTTGGGGAGATGTCCGAACTGTGGGGGGTATTCGGTACAAGGCAAACAGGCACCACTTGGAAACAAAAATCGCCTGGCTAACCACCCAGGTGACAGAGCCTCGTGGACGTCCCGGGCAGCGTTTCAGCAAACGTGACAGACCGCGTCGCTGCCGGGACCTGAGCTGAATAGCAGACAGAGGGGAAGCAGGACCCAGCCTTGGGAAAAAAATAGAAGGTAGATTGTTATTTTTCCATCACTGTGTCAACACAGGGGTGTGAATTACTGTGCCAACACAGGGGTATCAGTCACTGTGTCAACACAGAGGAATAAGTTACGGTATCAAGAGAAGCTTGTGAGTTACCGTGTCAACACAAGGGTGTGATTACTATGTCCACACAAAGGTGGGGTTTACTATAACAGCACAGGTATGCCACTTATTATATTTGGACAGGGGTGTGAGTTACTGTGTCAACACAGAGAGGCCCGAGATTCCAGGCAGTGAACAGCCTGTGAAAATTACTCACCTGCAGCGGCTGTTAATACAGATTGTTAAATATTAACAAAACTTACTGCAAATGGTGTCCCAATGAGCAAGATTCTAACCTTCAGTTCCAGATTTTGTCCTTTATTTTTTTCCCTTCTTTGTTGCATAATACATTTATTTACGTGGATTAAGCATGATGGTATGTTTATTTGACCAAGCAGTATAAGTTCATGATATTTTTTCTTGTATTATCATGTATAAAAGAGCTAAGATGGACTAGCACCCCCTGCTGGGAGTCCCCTGCCTCATGCGTTGTCCTGACTGGGATGTGCTTCAGGTACATTGTGACCCTGTACTGCATAAATGGAAGATGAATGGACAGAATAACTAATACATAGTAACTGAATCTGTTGTGGCAGGTCAGATATGTGTATGACCAGCATCTTCACAATTGACTGTTCGCAATCAGTTTCACTATGGCCTCTGAACAAATCACTTGTATAATTAAAGTTAATTGCAGAAAGTGGCAGGAGATTGCTTAACCAAACTCGTTTGTGGCAGAATCTTTAAAACAGAGCAGCCTGGAGTGAAACTGGGGAAAACTTCCACGTTACAGAACAACGCAATGTGACTTCCAGCCACGTCGCTCGCGGACATTAATCACCAGCATCGGGATAATTTCGGACTGCGTTTAATTGTTGGGCCTCATAATAAGTAGAACACATCCTTATTCTGGCATGGAAAATGCTTTTAAATTTGTCCCTGCAAAGAGCAATGGTGGCTCAATCAAGTGAGCTCCGGGTCTGGAAAGGCGACGCTGAATGCCAGCCTGTTTCTGAGATTTCCTGACCCCCCTTGGATTTCCTTTCTTGGATTTTTTTGAACCATCTGTTTCGTTGCAGGTGTGGGTGGGAGTGGGGGGGGGAGTATGGCATAGCCATGGAAGACTAACCACTGTTCCAGTGGCAGTAAATTTTTTCTCTACCTCCATATGTCATGCCAGTGGGTGCCCGTGGCTGTTGAATGTGTGTGACCTCCTTTTTAGTCCCCAGGGAAACAGATGCTCATTGGAACAGGTCAATATGTAGTTCCATTATCGGTGTCCTCAGAGCAGCGTCAAAGGATAACATCTAGATTTCTTTTAACTGACTTTTATTTAAAAGACTGGGGATAACGCACTCAGCCTGACATGTTAATGTTGAAAATTCTCAACACAGTTACTTTTCTTTCAAGGTTGAGAAAGAAAACAGAGGGCACTGTATGGATTTTGTGCCACTTCATAAAAAGCACAAAAGGGAAATGACAGAAAAGCTGAAATTCTGACCCTGCTGTCATGTGACCTCGGCATGGTTGTGACCAGATAAACTTCTCAACCTATCACAAGCAATTCCATGCTCACGCTGACAAAAGACCCACGGCATTACTAGTCCATAAAAGTCCTATTGTTTCCTGTCAGTACATTGCTAAAATACTGCTAAAAAGTTCCTGCCACTCTCAAGCTTCCATGAAATCATTTTTTCTCTTTAAGAAACCAACCCATTTATTTTTCCATGGCTCTTTACTCCATCGGGTCGTCTAGTACCTAGAGTGTTTTTGGAGCACTGAAGAATATAAGAGTGGAACTTTGGGAAAATCACACAAGCGCTGCTCACAGCTATACGTGGCTGGCTTTAGACCTACAGCCCTCAGGGCACGAGGCCCCCGCCGTGCCTTTCCACCATTCATAAACCCCTAGTAATTCCTTGATCCGTGCGATTGGTGCGACTTTATCACTAGCTCACTCTTGCACTTTTTCACTCTCCTGCACTCTGTGTAGATATGCGGTATTGAGAGTAGAAAAAGTAATCAAGGTGTAGTGGATTTATGTGGTAATGGAAACAAAATTGAATAGGTTTGTGTGTTTTGGTCTTGTGGAGGGAGGTGACTCGAGGGATTGTGTCTGAAGAGTCTGCCTTTCTGAAAAGCGTGCTAAAGGGGGACCGAGAGCTTGGTTCGTGTTACCTGCAGAAACATTATAAAGAGAATGTTTAATGCTTTTTTTTGCAAGTCAGTATTGCCTGAGTGTGCATGCTTTATACAGCCTTTTTATATTTAATTGACCAGGTACTGCTGAAAGTTGAAATGGAATTTTACTGCATTATAGAGCTGGGTATTTTACTTCAGTAGTGTTCCTTAACTGCTGCGGCATCTTCTGGCCCAAAAGCGTGAAGATAAGCTTCGTAGAAAGTATGTATTGCTAGTTAATTACAATTACTCTGTTTGGCCTGTCTTCATTTTTTTCCTATTAAGACTTGTTCTCTTATGTGCAAAAATAAACTTTTCCTCCAAGAGCTGCTTGACTCATCCAGAGTCTGGCAGCTTTAAGAACATCCATTGAAATATAATTAACACTTTACCTGAATCTTCATTTTCTACCCAATTTCTACCTAATTAATCAATTAAGAGCTCAGAATGAACGACAGTAATCACAACCAGTGCCTTGTATTACCTCAACCAACAGCATGATGAAAACTGTTATCCTGTCTGGCGTGGAGTATTTATGCAGGAGAAACATCAACTCACTCAACATTGAATGACATTTTTAACGACACCCTGATTTCAGCATTCAGGTGGGCTGGCTTGAGAATGGCTTTTACTGAAGGTTTACTGAAGTCATTGTTGGAAACTTATTCAAAGGGCTGTTAAGTGATAGAGGAGCCTGTGCTTATCTGAGGACATTGGAATTGCTTTGGTTCAGATGGGGAACAGAACGATGCGACATGGACTCAACTGGATGGAGGAGTGAGGACTCTATTTAGTGGAGTGTTTAGTAACCTGGCCCTCAGGAACCCTCAAACAGTCCACGTTTTTGCTCCCTCCCAATTCCCTGGGAGCAAAAATGTGGACCGTCTGGGGGTCCCCAAGAACTGGTTTGAGAAACACTGTTCTACCACACAGTCCAGATTTGTGCTCCATGCCAGCTGCCTACTGGAACTGGTTTAGGGTAACAGGTTTTATGACACGGCAGGATCAAACTGAAGGAAAGAATAGACTAAACAGGCTGGGACAGTGGTACTGACATTGAACTCTGTGAAGGGCAAGAACTTCCATACTGTCAGGGCGCTTGGGTTGAATGTGTGGTTGGAGGCCTAGAGAGAGTGAAGACAATTATTTTATAACACAGTACCTGATAGGTGAGAGGAGCTTGTCACCTGATTTCACCCCACAACAACAAATTCATGCCCAACAACCTTACAGAGGTTCACTTGAGACCCAAGTGTTTGAGGCTGAAAAAAAAACTATAGAAGCTATTAAGGATATGTAAGGCTATTAAAGTGATGCGTGAGGCTTTTAAAGGGATATGTAAGGCTATTAAAGAGCTATGTAAGGCTATTAATGGGAGGGCCTATAGATGCAATGAGGATGAAAACAGCCTTTTGGTGACATCATAGAGTGGGCGGCTCCAAACTGAGTTCTCCCTTGCATTTATGCCACCCTTGCATCTATGAGACAGTGCAGTTATGTTACTCTGTTGAGCTTCTTGTTGTGCAGCGACACTGTTACCCGTGACATTGCTACAAGCTCTAAAGCAGAGTACAGGTGTGTTTTTAAAGCCCCAGGGGCTTGCTCTCCCTGGGCTGGTGCCCAGTGCGCTCGTCATGGAGAAAGTGCTGTGTTCGTCGAAGGGAGCCACAGTGGCCCCGATCAAACATCTGCAGAAACGAGCGCTCTGGCTTTCTTTCTCATTCCCTTGTTGTCGGCACATTGAGCAACCTTATTTCGCAAAGGACTGCAGATCTTATATGCCCTGTGATAAGGAAACACACCTGTTATTGGACTGGGGGACTGTCCCTTGACTTCATGGCTTCCTGCTTTTTGGCAGATTATGCTATGAAAAGAATTAAGTATAATCGAGTAGAGGAAGTCCGTCATTGGTGTTACCCCTAATATTATTTTAAGATGGCCTACTTGGGTGGCACCTTGGCTTAGCAGGTCGTCTTACACTCCCAGGGATGGGGCTTAGATTCCTGCCCCCACTTCTGAGTACATTTGCATTCATTTTATTTAGCAGATGCTTTTACACAAAGCAAAGTACAGGTGAGACAAATAGCACATTAGAAGCATAAGGCTGTCAAGCAGTCGACTCAGTAGTGCAGCTAGGCTGAGCTTCCAATGAATGCCCAGTTACAAGTCTAAGTGGTTTTGGAGCAAGAGCTACACAACACCTTCCAACAAAGCAAGAAACTTATTAGACTACTCTTCAGTCAGCAGGAAGTGTAACGTAAAATACATTTAGGAACCACAGAGTAGCATTCTGCTAGCGGAGCTATTCCTGGAACAGGTGGGTCTTGAGGCATTTCTTGAAGATGCACAGGGAATCTGATGGCCGGATTTGGTTCTGCAGCTCATTGCACTGCTTGGGAACCCCACAAGAAAACAGTCTGGAGTGAGGTGATTTGCATGGTAGAGAGATTACCAAGCTACACTGGCTTGCTGATCAAATAGGGCGATGTGTGTGTGCAGGCTGTATAGTCTTCCCAAGTCCAAGACCATACATTTAGGTGGACTAGTGCCTCAGAATTTCCCCTAGTGTGTGTGTGTGTGGGCCCTATGAAGGACTGCTGTTCCATCCAGGGTGTCCCCTGCCCTGTGCGTTCAGGGATGAGCTCCTGGACCGCCACAACCCCATACTGGATTAGCAGTTATGGAAGATGGATGGAGTTACTGCTTAGACAACTTGGTCTAAGAAGCTTATCCAGTAAATATCAGGGGTCTTAATAGGCTAAGTGGCTTGAGCAGCATTTTTAAATACTACACCCTAAATAAAATTGGGGATGGAGCCAATTTTCATCTTCTAGCCATTAATCCAGTACATCCGGTGGACATTCTCAAGAAGATGTCGTTGCAGGGCACACACTCACGCAATCATGCACCAAGGCGATTAAAGAGATGCCAGTCCATGTAGCTGTATGTTTTTGGGCTGCAGGAAGGAACATGTGTAATTTGCAGAAACCTGCACTACATTGAGAGATCATGGAATGCACACTCAGGACAGGGGCAGGATTTAAACCCCAAACCAGGTAGCTACAGTAACAGCTTTCCCCTCCCTACAACTGGCTGGAGATTACATGGAGTGAAGGCTTGTGAACTGCAGAGGTTATCCAACGTGAGCGCAGTAACTAGCGGGCAGGCTGCGCACAACGCAGCCAAGTGTTCATTTTCTGTAATTTGCGCAATCACCTTGGCTAGCATGATTTATTTTTTCTGGGCAGCTCACAATCTCCGACGGAAGAGGTTTGAGAGAGCCTACTCTGAAAGGGTGCAGCATGAGACATGTGACTTCAATGGCTGCCCCTCTCTGTGATCTGAGAGAGGCCAGCCCCCTCTCAGCAATTTCAGAGCAGCAGCTCTCTGCAGAATGCATGGCCTGATGGGCTAGGGCGGATTCGGAAGGAGGATTCGAAATGAAATTGTTTAAATGCTAATATATAGCATTAATAACATTAAAACATTAGTGTGCTCTTAATCTTTCAGTGCTGCATCTGTCTTGGGTTGAACTTTTTCACCAAGTTAAAATCAATTCTATACGACTCTCTCCTTAAGGTCAATAAACATTTTTGTACGCTGCAAACATTTTAGCATTTCTACACGGCTTACTCTAGCAGGATGGTAAACAACCTTGTGAGACTGGAATGGGAAGAAGAAATTGGGACTTTATTTGAGCCAGAGGTGGGAAGGAACCAAAACAATACACAGTTTCTTGAGTGTGAGCAGCTAGTGGATATGGACATGGAATGGAGATGAGCCCACAGGAAGGGCTATATTGAGGCCTGGTTCGGCTATTAGGGCCAGGGGGCAGCAGACGCCTGAGCAGCTGCGTGTGTGAGCCTGTCATCTGACTTCAAAAAAGAACCATCTCTCATCAGTCAGAATAACCATATCACACAACAACCTTATCTCCCAGCTGTGTTTGTTTTTTGGGATTGTCTCTGGAAGATTCGCCCCAGGCGTGGTCTCACAAGGTTTAATCCTCCAATGTGGGTTTGAGATGTTCGACAGCACACTTTAGACAATAGACCGGCTCCTATAATCATGTTAATTGTTGACTTAGGCTACGATTCAGACTTCTCTGATGTACTTTCCTTGAATGATTTTGCAAATACCTGCAGAGAGAAATGATAGACTTGGGTCAAGCAATGCAGTACTGAACAGCAGTCTATGATTGCCTTATAGAACACTGCACAGATCCTAGTGCTGTAGAGTTATGTGGGATAGCAAAGGCCTTATGTGATACAAGTAATATTCCAGAACCTTCTATTTGTCCAAGGCAATAGCAGAAGTGAATGGATGATTAATGATGATGGGAATTTGTATGTGGCACAAACTCAGAACTGACAACTACAGACCATTTCAGGCCCAGATTGTATTATCCTTGTACTGTCAGAATGACACAAGAGCACGAGAATCAGTTTATGGGCATTGGAGCAGATCTCGTGTAGGGAATTCAAGCTGCCACACACCTTTAAACACATCTCTGTGTTCATCTGCAGACAGAGAAGCTCCTATTAGAAAAGAGGAATAAGCTATTCCTGAGGTGATTGGTGTAGACCAGGCCATCGCTGCCGTCACGTTCCCAGCACCGAAGGCCATGTTTCAGGCGACGCTGACCATCCCAGGCAGCGGCTGCCATTCCCGTAGTGCTTCCCGTCTGCTGAGAGACACCATGTGCCAAGACAGACTCAATCGCCTGGCAGTCATGTCAGATAGTGAGTTTTTAAATGCCAGTATTTTCATATCTCTCGGAAAGCACAAGAGGCACTTCGTTCCATACGAAGAATCTTTCACGCTTCCCTGACAGAACATTTGTCGCATATATGGCCACGGGTGACCGTCAGCATTTGCAGCGGCTGGTATAGGCATGACAGCAGCATGACCATGTCCATGGGGTGCTGGTGTTTCTGCCATCCAGGTTGACTGTGCCACCTTCTTTGGTGTAACCGATTTGTGTTTGACTGGTACTGTCTACTGGGCCACTTTGTGATGGGAAGAGCATAAGAGGAAAATATACACATTCTCAGGAGCCTAAAGGAAACGTCTCGACATAAATCTCACCTCAGTCAACCTCTACTCTGACACCCACTTTTTCTGGGAAAATAGTCGATGATGCTGTTCATTGAAATCAAGTCAACACCAGTGTTTCTCAACCCAGTCCTCAGGAATCTCCAGACAGTCCACATTTCTGCTCCCTTGCACCTCTTATCACACCCATACCAGGTATTCATTGTTCTTGATTGGTTGGGAGTTGGGAGGGAGTAGTGGACTTGAGTACTGGATTGGGAAACGCTGTCCTCACTTTCTCTTTGATGGCCAGAATGTGCAGCTTTGCCAAACGAGAAGTCAACTGAAAGCTTCTATTTTGCCAAAGCATCACATTTCGTTCATCAGAATTTATTTTGTGGTGAGTAATGAAAATGTGTCAAATTAACAAGAGCAAAATTATTTAAGCTATGCAGTGAAGCAAAGGTGAAAGTTCACGGAAAGACAAGTACTCAAGTAAGGAACCCGAAAAATACTCAAACGCTGTAACTGTGACGTAGTTTTACTTCGTTACTGTACACATCTGCTAAGGAGTGATCATTACTGTCTCCTCCAGCATACACTGTCAGCAGTGAACACTAGGATTCCTCATTGAGGTGAAGCTCATGCAGAAATATGACTACTTGCTTGCTGTTACCTCAGGAAACCCCAGGACACGTTTTCTTCAATGTAAACCTTGCGGGAGATTAGCTGGTACATTTTTTTCCATTAGCTGTCTCTTAGCTGATTCATACTATAAGTTGTTTAAGTGTAAAAAGACATTATATGCTCTGTGTTAAGTCTCCCTGTAAGCACATTTCTCTGAGTCAATGTAATGCTTGTGATTTTGACTACTGGGAGAGTTTTTTGTTTTTTTCAGAGCTCAACTAAACAAGATAAAGTATGAATCACGAGTGCTCTAATCTGATGCATTCAGCAACGTTCCGTTAATGGTATGGGCCATGCATGACATTCAGAGTGTGCATAGCTGCCGATAACGCTAACGGATGACATCTCCAGCTTTCGGCCATGTTAAAGGGACTTCTTCTTTCCAGTTAGCGGATGCAAGGATTGATCTCTGACACTGGAATCGTCACTGGCTCAGCACTGACGGGGATGAGTCTAAGCCGTTCGGGAATGTTTAATGCGTGTGTCCGACAGTGAGACATTTGCTGGTCTTTCTGCTTAAAGGAGCACGGTGATGAGAATGTGGAGGAGGACCACAATACATACATATGGGGGTGATCTCCTACCCAAAGTCTCTCTGGCTAACTGGCTGTGAGCCAACGGTAATCAAACTCTACTGCTATTAGGACTGAACATCTTGTTTAGGGACCATGGTTTGCATGGTTAAACCTTAATGTCATTACTGTTACTGTTAGTCACAGTTAGATTGATGTTGGCTCCTGGCAACCATATAGACAGCATTATTTCAAGAAATTCAATCTCAAATATCATTTTATTTAAGGTTTTCATTGTGTACTAAAGGTGTTTTGGGAAATTAATTAAATGTAACAAATTTTGATCTGAAATTGATTTCCAGCTACAAAACAGTCACTTTAAAAATGCTGGACAGGATTCTGATGGACAGAGAGAAATTCTGTAATACAATAACTCATAACCCTATGTTGATGTAATAATTCAACACAACATGTGTCGACAGTAACTTTTAGCCCTGATGGGGTGACAAACTCAATCATTCACTTCACCTGCCTCTTAAATCCAGTCCCACGAGACTGAAGTCTATTTTTCTTTCACCTGCAGTGATACTGAAGTTTTTATCTCATCGTAGGCACTTTTGATTTTGTTCCTCTCTTGTCTCCACTCCTGTACCCAGAAGTCACCTTACTCATGTCACGTGGATCAGTTCGCCATCCTGCCAGGACCGGGCCTTAAAACCATAATTCGGCCATTAACCCAACTCTAACAAGGATGTATATGTGGGCGGAGCTACCGGGAGACAAGCCCCAGCTGAAGGCTGATTGGCCCCCAGAGTGGCCGCTCTCATCACTCACTGATTCAAAGCATATCACTGGCTGATGATAAGGTTTGACCCTTCCGAATGAATTATGGCCCCTCTAATGCCCCCCCCCACCTTAAAAAGATGGCAGAATTGTCCCTGGAGTCTAGCATGTCATCCCAAACTGAGCATGAATCGCTGTTAGTCATTCGGTGACACCCACAGCCCGCCGACTGCGGTCATGCATTTAAGCCCTCCAGTGGCTGTGGTTCCAAGCCGCAGACCATAGAGACAGACGCTCATAAAATCCCTGACATTCAACGTGCTTAATATCGCAGCGGGCTCTGACCGGGAGACGGTGGGGGGGGGGGTGCGGCTGGAAACACGGGCACGTGAAGGCAGGAGTGACTGTGCCAAAGTCCACCTTGCTGGTGAGAGGATAAAAGGATTAACGGCAGACACACAGAACGGGATTAGGGCCGGCGTGTGCTCCGTTTCCCTCGGCCCCCGCACACCACCCGCTTCCCGCTGCATGCCGCATGGCTCTCTCTCCTCACCGAGCGCTGATGGTAATCCCGTCGGTGGCTCATGGTGGACATCGGACACCAGGCCTGGACATGGGATGGAGAGCGGGGACCGTGTGGCACAGGAGTGGCGACCGGCTCTGTCCCGGTCACAATCAGCCCACTCCGTAACGACGGACTCTCTTAAGAAAGTCGCAGCTCCATAAAGTGTAAAGTGTACAGTATAATAACACGAAACAGTTTGGAAGCAGAATGGGCAGGAATTGTTTATGTAGACACAAGGTTTCAGATTTCATTAAGCATGATGAAATATAGATCTGCTCCCATATAACAGGTCTGTTTTTTATTTTACATATCCTAAAGGCTTTACCCTGATTTGCTAACCCCTGCTGGTTTCATGAAAAAGATATTTATTGCTTTGAGGCAGCATTACAACTCAAAGCTGCTTCAATTATTTTCTCGTGGAGTCCTTTTATTTTGAGAAATTCATCTAAAATTAAGTCAGTAACATTCCCTTGCCGGTGTCACACGGGGCGAGTTTGGTTTGCTCATAACATTTATTGTGGTTTGAAATAAATTTAACGCGAAGGATTTTCTATGGGAACTGAGGCCACGGTTCCACTGTGGACTGAAGCTCACTGTTATCCTGCAGATACCTTGAATACAGTTTCATCGCCATGTCAGCTGACTGCTATCCATCCATCTATCCATCCATCCATTTTTTGTAACCACTATTCAGGGTTGTGCGGGATCTGGAGCCTATCCTAGAGACGATGGGTGCAAGGTAGGGAACAACGCAGGACACACTCACACCCCCTGACTGCTATCACAAATGCTATCCTTCTTAATTGTAAGGTGTCTTTGTCCTCTTGGCAGGTGGCTGTCCCTGTTCTTCTTCATTTATGTCGTTCGTGTTCCAGTCTTCTGTGTGTAGGTTGTTTTATTTCCCACTAACTTCCATCCTGAGCTGGGTTACATCAGACCTCATCATCTGCTGCGTGTACTGCATTGTAATGACATTTTTCATGCCCCCCCACCCAAAGTAATGCTTAAAAAGGACACAAACTGCAATAAGCCTTGTGTTTTATCCCCCGGGTGACACTGCTCTTCCTGTGAGCTGCACACTCTGCCCTGCATTTTATTGTTCTGCCAGTGTTATAAATATGGTAACACAATAAAATGATCATGTGACGGAAATAAGACGCACATCTCGTCAACCGCATGCAAACCTCCGTCTTAGCGAATTAGGAATGGGGATTACTTTGCCCACTTCACTTCAAATCAAGTCAAGTGGGACTCATTGTATTACCATCCATAAAGAGACGTAGAGTGACCTGAGATGACGCTATCCCAGGATTCACAGCAGCTTATTTGAGGGTAGAGAGGCCAGGTGAGCAAATTAAAAGCACCAGCTAATGGACACGCATTTTCAGTTTGTTCGGCATGACTGGGATACCAAACAGCTAGTTAGACGCTCAGCCTCAAGCCACCTATCATTAAACCGGTTAACCATTATAAGGTCACAGGGGACCTGCAGCCTCCAGTGATGTCTGACTCTGTGGGTTAGAACACTGCCTATGATCAAAAGGTCACATGCTGAAATCCCAGAGTTAACCAAATTTTTTTACCATAAGGCCCTGATCTCTCAGTCGCTCCAGGGACAGGGTAACCCTGCTTTGACGCTGTGGATAAAAGCATCTCCTAACTAAATGAAACAATGTAATCCCTGGTTGGGAAAACAGTCCATTTTAGGGCACACACACAATTTGGCAGTCTACTGCCTAACTGCATTTTTCTGGACAGTGGGTGGGACGTCAGAGTACGCAGTGGAAACCCTCGTGTGACGTGGAGAATGTGCAGACTTCCCCCACTCCAGCCCAGGTGCCGTCATATGAGCCGCCCGGCTCACAGCGCGACTTTCTGTTAGTGAGGAGGTGACATGTTACTCAGTCTCTATTTACCTGATGTCCTATTTGACATTAGTCATTTTATTGGGGTAATAATGTATGATAAACTGCCTGTTTATCACACTAGGATGTGAATATAATCGCTCAGCATTACTGTGTGACGTTGCTGCTTGATAACATCATCTATCACATTCATCTTCATCGCTCTAATAACGTTATTCTCTCATTGCTACAACAATCTGTCGCAAAAGATTCACATGGAAGAAGGTGAGGGGGAGTCTTGTAGATACTGGGAAAGCCCTCCCCATCCTGTGCACTCCCTCCGCCCCCCCACCCCAGTGAGGAAGGAGGCTGGGATGTGGGGATCTGGATTTCAGAAGGTAGTGAAGTTTGACTAACCAGAGGTTGCTTGGGGGAGCATTAAGACGGACGTGTATGGGGGAAAGTGACACCTGGAAATTACAAAATGTAATAGAAGCAGTCGAGTGGTAAATGTAGCTTTTAAATAGGTTCTGTGTTCTCCATTAACTTCCCTAACACTGATTAGTCCTGACAGTCGGGAAAGTGCCAGTCAGCACATTAACCCCCTCACCCCCAACCCCGGCATCAAGTTCATAGTCTGGAGTTGGGGGTGGGGGGGTGCAGGAGGAGAGTGACTGATTGGTCGGCATGGCAGAAAAGTATAAGCGATTGGCCCAGGGGTGGAAGCCAATCTCTGGCTCTCGACTGGACCGAGTAGAACTTAACACAAACCACGGTCAGTTCTGATCCCTACAGCGACGTCAGAAGGTAGTTCAGGGTCAAACTGCTGGTGTGCTCCCTGCCTAACTCAGTCAAACTGGTTTCTTTTCAAGGGCCCGAGTCAGACTACTAGTATGATAAAGTAGAAGACACTTAAGCCTCGGTAACCAACTTGTAAACAGTTAACTCTCACGCAGAACTTAGTTGGCAGATTAGCCGGATTCCAAGCGGCTTAGAATGTATTAAATCTGGGAATTAAATTTCTCGGCTAATGAATGCAAACCTCATCATGCAGTCTGGTGCTGAATCCCACAGCTGAAGTATGAAATGATGTTTATGATTGTTACTATGTACAGAAAAGGGGGTGGTGTCAAATTTTAACGTGTAATCTTCTGATCTGCATTCGGCATAAGCTTTCCAGTCCACTTAAATTCCCTTCCCTTGCGTGCCTTTTTACGAATGACATTTCTCAGCGGGAAGTTCTGAGTGTGGATGTGTGTCTGTCTGTTTACTGGCACAGGGTACCTCCTGCCTTTTGCCGTCAGCCTGTAAATGCCACTTTTTTTGTCTGATGGGTGCCAGACACCAGTGCAGGAAAGATCAAGCCTGATGGTGTCAGGAACACTCTGTGCCCCCCCCAGCCCACCCCAACTCATGAGCACATCCAGGACTCATGATAAGCAGTTTGAAGGGTAGCTGAACGAATCCACCAGGAGAGAGACAGAGCGAGAGTGAGTGAGAGAGAGAGAGAGAGAGAGAGAAATGCAGGCTTTACATCAGACACACACAGGAGGACTGTGGGTAAAACACCGCAGTATCACAGTCTTGGCTACTTCACACTGGGTTCACCTAGATCCTTCCAGAACCTTCCATTTGAAGTCATTCCTTTGAATATTAGTGAGCGATTCCCCCATGTGCTGGCATTTAATATTATACTCCTTTCCTGCTCTTCTTCCACCTGCTGTGTCCGTTTCTGGCTCCACGTGAAACCATGGCTCTCTGCGCAACTGACTTGTCAAAATCCCTTGGGTCACTCTGGAGGGGGCGGGCAGGGGAGTATGATTCATCATAACGGGAACGGCGTTTGGAGCATCCCAATCAGCGGCGCGCTCCCCGCCACGTATCAGTATTCTGGAGACGACCCTACAGTTGGTTGGAAAGGCCCCCACACCAGGGCAGGTTTAAAAAAAAAAGTTTAACTTTGAGGATCAGATAAAGCCTGCGATCGTGAGCATTTTGTAATCTTTGTTTTTTGTTTGATCGTATAAACCTACCGGGGTATTTTTTCCTCGATACCACGGCATCTGATTTTTTAGAAATGGCATGCATGGCTAAAAGCCTTTACCCTACAGGTCTCAATGAGGCAATTTCTCTGCACTGGGTTTGGAGCTGAAGTACAGATGTTGAACAGCCGGCAATTTTTGATGGCTTGGTACGTATAAGAGTCAGAGATTGGACTCGGGGGTGGGGTGGGGTGGGGTGCTGGAAGGTTCGATGACTCTCTGCAAACCTTTCGATGCTAATGCCCACCGGGAGCAGCTGGGCTGCATCTGCCACTCGACTTTGCATTTCAAATGAACGAGCAATAAAAGCTGATTTTACACCGGTAACTGGCTCACAAGACTGCCACCCCCCCACTACAAGCCACCAGGCTTATATGTTTGAGTTTCTTGGCTGAAAATAAATGAGTCTGACGGTTGTGAAAAGCTGCATTGTCTGAGACGATTCGCACACCGCTGTTATGACACGGAAAGTGACATTTTTTTGAAGCCGTTTCCAGGCACTCGCGGGACCCACACGATCGCACCTCCATCTGTTTACACAGCCAGCCAAAGCTGAGATTCCCCCGATTAAAGCCCCCATAACCAGCCTTTGGGAGGGGTTAGCTGCATACCCGGCCTTTATAGTCGATTGATGTTCCATTCTGTT
This sequence comes from Mormyrops boulengeri, assembly GCA_026781065.1. Classification (NCBI taxonomy): domain Eukaryota; kingdom Metazoa; phylum Chordata; class Actinopteri; order Osteoglossiformes; family Mormyridae; genus Mormyrops; species Mormyrops boulengeri. The sequence continues at coordinate 24,153,488 of JAODLD010000144.1, read as the reverse complement.
TCCTGCTTCTGTGTTGCGAAGGGATTGCGTGGGTGAAGGGGGGGGGTGGGCCGAGGGCCCCACCCTGCTCCATGAGTGAGGCTGGCAGGGTCGCAACCCCACTGTTACCGTGCCAAAGCTTGGAGGGGGGAGGGTAGAGTCAGGGAGAAGGGCAAAGATTTCCCTTTATCTAACTGCTAAACGGTGTGGTAATACACTAGAGGTCTTATAACACATGTATCTAAGCGAGATATATGGCTCAGCGGGTTTAGGTGCTGTGTCTATTATCAGAAGGTTGTTGGTTCAAGCCCCATATCAGTAATTTTACTGTTGATTTTACCATGTGAGCAAAGTTCATATCCCCCAGTTCTTCCAGGGACTGGCTGACTCTGGATGTATCTGCCTAAAAAGTATGTGTAACATACAGTATGTCGTGTATCATGTCTCCCCCAACCCCGACATCACTATTTCAGGAAATGCTGATGTATGTTCATCAAAATCCAGCCACTGTAAGCAGTGCTTAATTAAGTACTTACTCTACACCACTGGGACATCTATGCTGCAAAAACAAAACAAGTCAGCTTCCTAAGCTTCTGAATAATTATTTTGACCTACAGTATACTTTGTGGTTTGATTATATGTTTGCTTGCATGCTTAAAATGGCCAATGACAAAATTTATTTTAATAAACACATTTGGTGGCTTAATACACAAGGTTTAATTAAGCTTTATTTTAAGGTCTATAATCAGCATCTATCCAGAGTAAGTATTTCCAGCCAAATGCTGTCCATAACCTCTTATCTAGGGCAGTGGTTGTGGTGAGTCTGGATCCATCCTGGCATATAAAGAACAAATTTACCTGATTTCAAAAGACTACATCTCTTTGGAGTGGAGGAGGAATCCCAAGGGAATATGGAAGATGCAAAGTCCATAAGCACGGAGCCAGAGTTGGCTTAAAAAGTCCATAGTTAATGACTGTATCTCAGTAAGGAGGTAATTCTTGAAAAAAGCAATATCCTTGCACAAATGTATTAATTAATCATGATAGATTTCAATAATCCCTCTACATTATTCAGTAAAGGAGTCACAGATGAGGTTAATGTAGTGGTGCTTGGATGAACTGTTGGGGGATTTCTTTGCCTTGCAGCATGACAGTGAGGTCGTGACCTGGATATGATAACTGGTTCCTCGGAGAGCCTTGGATATTACATAAACTATTGTAGTTTCATTTATTGCAGTCCTTACAAAAATAAAATAAGGAGTACAGTGAAACAAGACTTTCTGTAATGGTCAAATACCTGCAGATAGAAACATGTTACTAAGACACTTCCTGTATATCTGATGTAGGATGAACATAAATTTCTGGAGACAAGATTTGAGAGCCTAATTAACATTACAAGATGAGAAAACTCTGTTTAGGGCTAGCAAAAGAAAAGGACAGTCATGATATTCTTAGAAATCAGACACTTAGAAATCTATTGACAGTTATGTGAACGTTGTTCGACAGAAGCTCAGAATTGACAGCATTCCTGGTGCTTGGAATCTGCGCTGGTATCTGGCCATTATTGATGGGCTGAAACCTGGTGGAGGTGCGACGCTTTTGTCCAGAGCACAAAGCTGGAAGTGGCTTTTCAGCCAGGTGCACACTGACACAAAGCTGCCTTTGTGAGCTTCGGAACCTGGCACACTGCAAACACAGATGACTGTCCTTCCTCCATGGTCCTTGTGCGATGGCGGACATGCACTTGAAGTTGAAGGATACGCTTGCATGACTGTGATGTTGGTCGTGATTTACTTACAGTCGGGCTTGGAAGCAAAACCTGGGAAAGTTTCATCTCGAGGAAATGAGATGTATTAATATTCTGTTTACTACTGCATTATTTGGATTTTGTTCAGTTATTAATATCCATGGATGAATTTTGCAAGTAGCATGTATTGAAATTTGAAACGCAGCAGTAGTATTAATATGGCCCTTGAAGAGAAGATGGAGCATTGAGAGATTTTGTAGGTGTCTGTGCGCCAACCTGACCACAGTGAGGGCTTGGCTGGGGAAGCTTACAGTATCTTAGTTGTGGGAGGGTAATGGTTATGGAGGGAAGACTGTGCTGAGAGAGAGGGAGAGAGAGAGAGAGAGAGAAAGAGAGAGCGTGTGCGTGGGGGGAACGAGAGTTCCTCCTCACACCTTGTCCGAAAGAGCCTGGGAGAACGTCAGCTGCAACTGTGGGAATGTCAAGGAGGAGAATCCGCCACAGCGGACCATCTGCCCCAGGGCAGAGCGGCCTGGGGGTTCTGCAGAATCACAGGCTTCGCTCTCAACAACCTCCCACCCCCCCCCCCCCCATCCTGCAGCATTTGCATATGCAGATATCCCTCTCGTTCCTGTGTGAGAAACCCCCATGCGCTTTTTCCGCCATCCTGCCGCTGCCTTGACAAAAAGCTGCTGCCTGCTTATTATTTTTAGTGTCGCCTGGGCTATTTTTAAAAGACATGTCCTCTGCTGGAAAATGGGGAACGCAGAATGGGAACAAGGAAGTGGGGGGAACGCAAACAAAGGACACAGACGGGCAGGACGCAAGGCCACGTGTCGTGTGCTCGTAAGGTTCATACCCTCATATGATTACATTAATCAGAATGAGGTTAGCTGGTACCCTTTCAGACTGAAAGAAGCAAGGCTTAGCAGAAATCCAGGAGTACTTTAGAGAACCTTTTCATCCATGGGGGGGTATTGTGGTCTATTTCCCCTGGGATCTAGGAGTCTTAAAAGGACTACGGTTGAGAGGGGCCGGTCTCGCTACCTTCATCCCCCCAAAGATAGAACTGGAGTCACTTTCAGTGGCTGTCTGACCACTTCATGGCTGGCAAGAGGTGGTGCGTGACAGAAGGGACTTTATGCAGGATATCCCTACCCAATCCCTACCTCTGCTTTTTATGTTACAGCATAATGTGCCATGTTTTGTTGGCCGGGAGCCATTAATTTTTAATGAATCCCATCAGTAAGCTTGAGACAAATTATACGGACACGCATGGTCGTTGCTAACTCAGGTCCTTGAAAAGAGGAAGGGGTAACCCCATTGCACCTACTCTTTCTGTACAGGGGTGAAGATCAGACTGTTCTTCAGTGAAGCAACACACCACATTGGTGCAACCCGGCTCAGCTGTAAGGTGACTCACCGACCAATCCCGGGCAAGACTTGAGATTCCAGAATGAATAAAATGGCACGTCTGCAAACCATGCTGGCAGCTTTGGGCAAACAGTGTCCTCCTCAGAAGCTGACAACCGCCCACACATTTGCACATCATAATCAGCCGCAGCCCAGGTGACAAAAATAAGGTCATTGTGTGTGTACTGTATTTGAACGCTCAGGGGGTGTCAGTAAACATGTCCTTGTGTGAGATGGGGTGCCCCTGTCCCCTCAGCTAGGAAATGGCAGAGCAAAGGCACAGAAGATGTAAATTACGTTAAATGGTGACATTCTCCTGTTATGGCTTGCTAACGATGTGTAAGCGACGTGCTACAGTGTTGTGTGGCTGAAAAGATCGGCTCAGAACAAAGCTGTAAGTGTTTAACAGGAAGTCCCCGGATGCCTGGTGGATAACGGATGAAGCATCTGGTATTTCACCTTGTGAACACTTAGCGTAAGTGTAAGGATTTTTCACCTTGGTCAAGACTAGACACCACAAAGAGAACTGATTGTCATGTTCCTAAAAAAGAAAGTCTTGGGGCGGTTATCCCCCTGACAGTCATGCCGGTTTAAGTCTCACCGGCTGCACAAACAACAAGCACCGTTTCAGTATGATGGGGCTGCATTTGCAAAAAGGATGCATTCAAAGACCTGTTATCCTCAGAAATAACTTTGCCAAAGTGGCTGACATTTTAAAAGTGCTGCTTAAGTGGATTTATTACCAAGAGAGGGGAAAAAACAGGCTTTTATTCCTTAAAGCTTTTTGTTACCTGTGACATCAGCGCACTCCACCCAAACTGCATTATCTGGGTAGGTCTGCAAGCGGCCAGTTAACAGGGCGTATAAAAAGCAGCTTGCTAAGTAGCTACATGATTAGTCTTGGCAAGGGGTTACGAGGAGAGTGTGGGGGGGTTAAACAGCTCCCTGATCTTGGAAAAATCGATTTCCTATTGCAGTAGGGATGGCGCTTTTTGACAGTCTTGGGGGGGGGGGGGGGGGGGGCACCCCTCTTTGCATGGTGGCCCCCTGCCTGACGTCTCACACCACCTGTTGTCTCAAA
>JAODLD010000144.1:24119379-24135271 GCA_026781065.1 Mormyrops boulengeri | reverse complement strand
CTGCTACAATATCATTAATAACCGCCCTCCCCCTTGGGCTTTAAACTGTTTACTTGCTTTTTTTGCTCCTCAAAAACGACCCCCCCCCCCCCTTTCCCATTTTAGTGTGTCATGTGACCTCAGCGATCTCAGCAGAAGTATCCGTGCAGGGTGCAGAGAGAAAGGCAGGACTCTGTACACCCGCGTGTCTGTATACCGTCACATTGTCACCCTGATGCCATTTCAGCTCAGCTGCTATATACATCCTGAACATAATTGACCAAAGCCGCAAATCCCACTGGGATCACTAAGGAGTCTTTCAGAGACCCACAGAGAGGGCAAGTACCTGGCTATGAAGTGAAATATGAACTGGATGGGCTTGGAGCAGCAGAGAGGGGATCTAGATCAGTGGTAAAAGAGACAAATGATCTAGACCAGTAATGACTGACGCATAGAGAGAATTTGGGCCAATTATGATTAACACAGAGAGTTTCTGGACCACTTATGACTGACACACAGAGAACATCTGGACACCAGTCATGGCTAACACTGAGATCACTGACCGGTTGTAACTCACTCTGAGACTTTCTGGACCAATTATGAATAACAAAGAGTGATGGTAGACCAGGTGTGACAGAATATGGGCATGGGACTGAAATCTTATGGCGACTGTTGTCATAGCAATAAGCTTAGCTGTAGGCACATTGTTCTTTGAAAAGACATCAGGAGACTCAAGCGAACGCAATTAACAACGACGCTATCAATGTTTAATTTCGTAATTGTTTCTCAGTGATTCTCTTATTATTTCCCATCATGCATCTTGATTTCTCTATTTTTTTTTCCACCAGTCTCCCGCAAAAAATACTTATCATGCCAACTCTGAAAAATGTAACTGAGCTTGACTTAAGTGCCGAGCAAAAAACTTTGACTCAGACTTATGATATTTCGATTTTCCGATAGCATGACTGCGACACACATTTAGTAGTCCACTTTGAATTTTGATCTGCTCCCGTATGAGTGGTATGGCATACAATGATTTCCACTGATGCTGGCAGGTGACAGCATCCATCCAGATTCGCTTCCAGTCACTGTAGTGATCAGAAACATCCCATTCAGTGTTTAGCAATGCATTGTAAGGTGTTATTTTTTACCAAATAAACTTGTATTCACTTTTCAGTTGTTGGCATTTAGTTAGTTACAGTACTTATTATTTACTTTTCAGTGACAGTATGTATGTATTAATTTATATTCATATTTGACATGATATTTTCCAATTACAACTGTAAGTAAAGGAGCACGTGTATTTATTTAAAGACTATGTTAAGCTTTCCCTGTTCCCCTGTATCTTTGAATACTATGGCCTTCTTTCGCATTAATATAATTACATTTCAGACTGAAAAGCTTATTGTGTCCATTTTATCAGTTGAAATGTCAACATTAAAATAAAAAAACAGTGTTCCATTGAACTCTGTGCAGCTTCTAACACTTGGATATTTTCACTAAGCGGGTTTATTGTCATGGCGCACTGTGTCAAAGAGTCGGCCGTGGCACGCCAGGGGTCGTTGCTCAGATATGAACAATTTGCACAATTTAGTGCTAGTAGGCGACATGATTAGCTGCTGACCAATAAGGAGTTACGCTGGACTAGTAGCTCAGCCAATAGACAGATTTCCATCATTAGCTTTTGTCCAGATACCTCGGCTAGATTGAGTAAGATCAGTTCTTTGTCCCTCACGTGAGGAAAAACACAAGACTGCAGCTGAAGATTTTATGAAAGTTTGCAAAGAGCTTCTGCGGAGCTTCCATATTTTTTAGACTGCTGCAACACTGCCCACCTTTATGGGCTACATGGGGGTGGCGGGGGGGATTGGGGGTGCAGTCTCTCACAACCTCTATACTTCATATTATATGGGCAGTTTATCTAAGATATGAAGAACAGAATTAGCTCTTGCCCTCCTCCATGTGCTACTTCCAGTTTAGGTGGAATTGTATAGGGTAATATATTCAAAAACACTTTCACATCAGCCGATGCACTGATACACTTATTCTTTTCCTGGTCTTTGTGGTGCATCCGCGTTGATCTCAGTAAAACCCGACGCCGATGTTCACGGCTTTTCAGTTGATATCAGGGCTGTTGGCCGTCTTTAGACACATGAAAAATGGCCTTTAAAGGAACGTTTCAGTTCTGTGAGATATGCTTAAAATGTATCCTGCAGATAAACCTTGAAAAGGTGATAAATTTCATATACTCCCTTTCAGCCTCCGTCGATGATAAAACTGCACTCCCTGACAGGAAAAATTCCCCTTTTTCGATTTGTTCCCTGACTTCTGCACGACAAAACATTCAACTGCATCTTCGTTTGAAACATGCTTGCCGTGATCTCAAAATTCTCCTGGAAGATGGGGCATGATGGGACGGGGCATCTTCTATTTTTATAGCTGTGTTAGTGTAGAGGTGCTGAATTTAAGCGACAGCCTAACCCAAGCAACACAACTGTGGAATACCATCCATCAGGAGGGGGACCAGATGAAATTGACTATGCTTGGCTGTATGCAAAGATCATGCCCTTTCATGTTGGTAAACAAGAATCTGGAGAAGCCCAATTAGTTCGGAACCACATCTGAATTTTTGAGAGGTCCGTTCCTTACCCATCGTTGTAGCTGGCCGTCGGCCATGAAACACATGACTTTTGATCAATACTTTTCGCAAGAGCAAATAAATATCAATAGCAGCCCAGAGTGTTTAATCAGCTCCAGAGCATCATCAGCCGATACACTCGGACAATTCCCATTACCCTCCTCTTTCCAGCAGTAGAGTTTGCTGAAACGGGTCTGTTTTTATCATAGCGTGTTTAATAACCGCCAGGACCAGTTTGTCGCGTCTCCAAGTCGATGCCTGACTCACTGTGAAACTCCTATCTCCCTGCTCTCTCGTCTGATGACTACAGATAACCACAAAAACAGGGATAAATCGGCACATGCGGGTGTCGTTGTTCCTGTGATGAGATGCCAGATCGGAGGCTAAGCTTCTGTCACATCGATAGAGGCAGCGATATCCCAGCCTCTGTTCGATATCCTCATCCATGATTATTCTCTGATTATAGCAATGAGATCAAAGATCTGTTTCAGGTGCTGAAACGTTTCCCATGGCTGAGATACGGAGGAAAAGGAGCATTCAGACATCGACGATGAAAGAACCTCGACACGCATTTTTGAAAATGCCATCTATGTGAGGCAGGATCGTAGCTGTCCTCAGGTAGAGCTAAATCAGGTGACAACCCAGTTCATAATCAGTTATAATGTCACAAAGACTTCATCTTGTGTCTTCGAGCCACATTCCTGACATTATCACCTTCTCCCATACTTCATTGAGCTGCTAGTTGAAAATGACCCCAGAGCCTTTTAGGTCGGAGGCCACCACACCACCTCATACTGCCCCCCCGTGTCACATGGTTAATTTTGGGTCATGAACCTGCCATTATTTGTATGAGATATACCCGGCTGTCTTTCATGTGTGGCCACCTTCGCCCTTCCTTGAGAGCCTAAGCACCATCACAAATGTAACTTTTGGCACTGGCTTTCTTGCAGGGGCGGGGGCCATGCTTCTGGGTGGGAGGGCTCTTCGCCTCGTGCTCTCCCGACGTTCCATATGTTAACATGAAGGAAGGCACGTGTGTTAATCCGTGCTGACACGGCATCCTCCTGGTCTGTTGTATGACATACCGCCCACTCTCTTCCAGCTCATGACATCACAGGCTCATTCGCTTGCCTGCACCGAGCATGCTCAGTGGCTTCCAGTGACATCATGCAGAGTGATGACCCTCGGATGATGTCTTTCAGGATGATGGGCTTAGAGGCTTTAGCGAATTATGCAGCGTGTTTGCCTTTTGCTGTGAGTTTCACTGTTTTAAAATATTTCACAGAAAAGCCACCATGACGCTAATGGGAAAGGCTCAGGAGAGGGTGGGGGGGGGGGGCGTATGCCATGAGGGAGACTTGCGTGGCCAAAACTGCAGGATGGTTTGCATTCATTCGTTTGCCCACAGGTTTTTGTAAGTATCGCCCTGTTCTACCCAGATCAGAGCCGTGGTCAGAGAGTTGCAGTCCACTGAGGTCTGGTCTTCTCTCCATCCATCCATCCATCCATCCATCGGATCCTGAAAATAGAGTCCGGTTCTCCTGGGAGTTTTACCACGCCATTCTGTTCCTTCCCACCAGATCGTTCATTTTTTATCGCTCATTTCAGAACGAGCAGACTTCTAAAGATTTCAGTCAGTTTAATTTAAAATGGTGCCATTAATTGATTTCCATTGATTTTAGGCTCCTTACTGTGCAGTCCAAAAAGCTATAAGCAATATGTATTTTTTTGCCAGTCTCTTTTAATAGGTTTGATAAACATGACTTCCCCACATCATTTTATTGAGGGCCCCGCTGAGCCGTATTGTCCCCCCCTTTCCAACCTTGCCATCTTCTTTTCCAGAGAATGGTGTCTTGTGTCTTTCTTCCGCTTTGATCTCTCTGATTTATGGTCCAAAGTGACTGCCAGCTGTGCCCCACCCCCCCCACCCCCTTCCTGAAAAACAGCAGGAGTGGGGAGAACTGACCAAAGTACTCCCAGCATCCACTGAAAAAGACTGAAGAGGAGGGGGAGGGAGTGGGTGAGGATGTCTCACTCCCCATTGGTCAAAAGCTGTCCTGTTTACTGGAGTGCCCATTTGTCCATGGAGGGTGCTTAGCGCTCGCGTGCGAGTGGCTGTAGGTGCTGATAGCCTAGTTGCATTAAAGCAACCCTCCAGTTCACCATGGCTGGCTCTGCGGCAGAAAGGACCAGTCCACAGAGGGCTCCTTGGTCAGCTGACACTCTGTCTGTCTTTCACATGTATACCTGGTACTTTTCTGAAGGGCTCACAGCACCCAAGTATTTTTATCCTCACACAGAACCAAAATCTTATCTTTGCTCAAGAAAAGTTGTTGATGAACTTGGACTATCTCTTCCTATTCTACAGTCACAGCAATAGTCCAGCTCAGTACAGACAATGCTGGCTGTTATGAACGTCTGACTTACAGACTAATTGTACTTATAAATGGACTGTCTATTATGTTAAAAAAAAGCTGAGTTAAATACAGCTGTTTGTAATAATGAATGCACAAGGTACTTTGTAACGCATGTGGAAACATTGTGTTGGTTCAGTGGTTCGTTGGCTTGAGGTACAATATATTACTGTGTGTAGTTACTTTGTTATTTATACGATTATTATTATGTAATGTACTGTTAGTGTCCCTACTTGCGCTGTATCAGTGCAGACTCCTTATCTTTCTCTCCACCTACCTACATATTCGCCATAAAGGCAGACTTTCACCAAGACCTGCGTGCACCAATATGTCTGCATGTCATTGATATTGGGAGGAGCAATGACTCAACAGCTGAAAGAGAAGTTATGTTACTGTCTAAAGATAAGAGAATGTCCTATGTGCATCCGTATTGACTACTAAGGACTATTCCAGGGTGCTTTTTGGGGAAAAATATATTAGACTTACATGTAAATGAACCTACAGTGTCGACTCGTATAAACCTCATGAGCCAAAGATTCGATATACTGCGACTTTGGCCCATTTAGAGAGGTGTGTGCCTTCCAGGGGTGTCAGAAATAGGGGGAATGCGTCCACCCCAATACTGCCAGAATCCCCCCCTTCCCAATTAATAAATAAATACATAATCAACAGCGCATTCCTTATCTTTCATTATGAGTCCGCGCGTTACTGAGGCCAATTTGCTGTGCATTCACAGCGCAAGGACGGAACCTAACAAAGATCGTGGTCATGTATCAGACAAAATCATTTTATCATATGGATCAGTTATTTTTTAGTTAAGTGATGTTTGGTTATGAAATTGTATTTTAAATGAACAGTATGATCCGACAACAGCGATAAGAGAGAGCTAAGAGGCTCAGGCCAACCTTACGAAAGAATATATTACGGAAGATATATTTAACTAAGAACATTTTGTGAAATGCGTGGGAGCGTTAAGAGACAACGTAACGGAGATCTTACGAGCGATGTAGCGTTAAGAAGGTTTCGAAAAACCCTTAACAGTTCACAAGTTCACCTTCTGCCTCATTTTCAGCTGACGTGTAATTCGTACGCGTGCCACCAGGTGTGCTTAAGACAATCCCAGTGAACAATGGCAGCTTCCCCGGAAAAGCCTGGAAGCTCTGCCATCCAGAAGTGGCGCAGCGAATCATTTAAGGGACATTTTCTTTAGCCTGTGCCGCTCACCTCACGATGGATGTTGCACGGAATTAATTTTGCATTGTGAGGGTTTGGCAGTGGCGCGCAGGTTAATTAAATCCTACTACAAATTCCTGGCTGGGGGCCACAGACACTGTTTTTACTGTGTCTTTCATGAACACAAACCACTGCCGTTAGCTGTTTCAGGCTAATGATGGGAAAATTACACTGGGCAGAAGAAGATATGATGTTAATCCATTTGAGCGATGGTTTGACATTAGGCAGTGACATCACCTCTGTTTTGTCGCTAAGGAGGGATTCTGTCCAATGAGGGAAGACTATCAAGTAGCTCGCTACAGCTAGGTGGTGGACACGGGCCTCGTGGAGATGCTGCCCTCTCGCTGGCAATCGCGAGGTTGTGACATCACGCCAGGATGAAGCTGGCCCTGACAGCTGGGTGCGCAATAACAGGTGACACTGTTCAGTTGCGGAGTGGAACCGCATTTCATATTGTGCCGGTGAGTCAGCCTTGCTAACGGCGGTTCTGGTTGAGGAGGGGTAGGCAGGCTATGATCTAGCTCTGCAATCTGCCCGCCTCTTCATAGTGCAGCATACATTAGCTGGTGGAAGGAGATCTGGGTTCCAAAATAACACACAGAGGCTCATGTGTCACTGACACAAGTGACAATTAACTATGTAAGTAATCTGAGATCAAGTATTCCACAAAAATCTAGTCACTCTATTCTCTAGTCCGTTTTGGGAGGCATCAGTCCTGCGCTAAGAGCATGTATTCAGTTTGACAAGCTACATCGACCTGGTCAGCGCTTCCGATTGTCATCTGAATGGTCTGCTTCAGACAAACTGGGTCATTTGGGTCCATAATGTTCTGAACTCTTCCTTGCTAGCTTTCCCTCCTTTTTTGTCCAGTGCCAGCAGCTCCTTTAGAGAGGCCAGACAGACATGGAGAGAAATCACTCGATACACTTGCAGGTCACCTGTGTTTCGTCATGCCATACAGCGGCAGCTCTGTAGCTGAGAGGCCTGATCCATGTCGCACCGTGGATTTCGGGAAAGGTTACTCCATGAGAAGATTTTGGAAAACAACGATGCATTAAGGACACACATTTATGACAGTGACAATCTGGGGGGGGGGTCGTAGGGTGGATGTTGATAATATTTGTCTGCATGCTGGTGGCCCCGGGTACCCAAGAAACTTCTATTCCCCACCGCAGCCCAACCCCATGCCTCCTTCTCATCCTCGTGGTCGAATCCAAAAGACAGATGGATATGGCGGCTTCCCACTGCTCATGGCAGCATGTGCACACATGCCCTCTATATTGGGTCTGAGCCACAGGCAGGAGTCTCTCCTCATCTGGAATGGTGAGGCTACTGGCCGGAACACCCTGACGACAAGCCTCAGGTCTCCGTCAGCGTCTGCAGGGTGGTCGGCCCGGCTTGGCCTGGTCTGCATGGAGCTACTGGCCGGCGATAAAGATGGCTGGATAGACAGTGCGTTTGCTCCGCCCACCCGGCTGGCCGGTAGTGAAACTCCCCTCCCATTACTGTGATTTGGTGGCAGTGAACTAAGACACATTGACGTTGTTATTAACTGGTTGTTCCTGAGAAAAAGATCTCTGGAGTAATGTAACGTGAAATCTCTATCTTTATATGTTCTTTTTATTGGTGAATCACTGCTTAGTCTCACATTTCTCAAGTTTATGTTGTGAGGAATTATCTTCGAAATCACTGGGAGCATATCTCTGGAGAGCTGATGTTCATTGATTGTATGCATACGTGCAAAATCTCAGCTATATGTCATGCAACTCGCTGATGTCATATGTTCCATTGCATTTGAAGGAGTTTTGTTGTTATTAATAGGGCAGTTTTGGGCTGTGAGAGTCTTCTGTGGGTTTGGTTGTATTGGTTGTTGAGTGGGATTGAGCAGCCCAGTTGATAGTCATTACTCACGGCTGTAATCAAAGACACATATCACGCTGTCATCTCACAAACTGAATGTCGTACACAGAGAATTCCTTCTATGCTCACACAAAGGCTTGCTACCACCAACATCTCCATCAATAAACAATGATTACATCACGTGTCTGTCTGCTGGCATTTCTGAATAAACTTGAACATGAATACTGGCCAATATACTCAAATAAAGTTTAAAAACAGTTTCTTGATTTGTTCAGTTTTTTTTTTTCGGTTTATAAGTATTATGATTGTCTTTGAATAGACCCATGAAAGTTTCATCACTTTCAAGTTTTCTGGAGTATTGAATATCAGAAAGCAATTCTTGTAAGGTCTGGTAAGTTCTGTCATCACAATAGTTATTACTTTCCAAAAAAAGCTTGGGAAAAAAGCACATAGCACTCAATACGCACTCAGATTAAAATACAGCCCCGTTTCTGTCCTTCTTTGTATCGGAAAGACATTTAATCCCCAAATTATCTTTGGTTCACCAGAGAAGCCTTTTATATTTCTCAAAAGAAGGGTGCGAAAATCAATAAGGACTTTTTGTGGCTTTTTTTTTCAACTCAATACCAACAGTGCAATTTTGCGGACAATTATGAACGATCAAGTGCCTTGCATGGTGTGGCTCTGCCGTCCAATCGCGTGGGGGCTGGCAAGGCCGCCATTGACTGTCCATCCCGGTCACCCGGCGATCGCCGCGAAAAACCCGATGCGTCGTTCAGTCCCGCCAGCTAAACACAGCGCCTTCGACTGTCTGCAGCTCGCACAATGGGCATTTGTGTTTTCTCAGCTGTCATTGGTGGCCCACTTTTCAAACTTGTCATCGATCGCGTTTCGAGCAGGGAGAGTGGATGGGGCGGGGCAGGGCGGGAGGGTGGAAAACGACAAGCAAATACCTCTCAAAAATCTAAATGTCTAAATAATAGAGTCAGCTTATTATTTACAGAGCATGATGATTATGGGGTGAACCGAACCGTATCCAAATTTGTATTAAAGCGCTCGATAGGTTCATATCGAGTTTTCTGAACATGCGAAACCCAATCAGTGGCGGTCATTAAAAAGTAAAGGCACCAGACGGGACCCATACAGAATTTCAATACCAAAATATCCCACTGAAAACCAAATCACCAGATCCACAGAAGCAGCCTAATCAAATATACCGTTTGATGACCACGTAAGCTCAGCTGTGGGAGTAATCAGAATTAAGTTCACGTAGATTTGCCGGTGAATTATGCTCTTAGTCATTCTGGTTGGGGAGACAGTGTAGGAAGATTTAATGAAGAGTGCATTCATTACATTTATTTTAAAAGGGCACTGCTAATATGTAGGACAGTTTTTAGACTAGATTACTCTAACACTGCACTATCTGGCCACTCAGACAGTTCCTTAAAGTACCTTCAGCTGGGATAAAATACAGCTGCACCAGTTCTTACTTAAACTAAAATGAGAGAACATATTAGTTCTGTGCTCGCCACCCTTTTAAGCAGAAAGCAGAATCCTTCTTCTCTTGTTTAAGTCTTCAAACAGCCCTTCAGTGGTTCAGATCTCCTCCTGCACCCATTCTGACTCTCTCCGTGTCCCGAGATTAAGAACACAAAAGGCGTCAGAGTCTCCTCACACAGAGTTCCCATTTTCTGGAATAATCTTCCCACTCATGTCTGGGATTCAGACACCCAGCTCTGTACAGTCTACGTCTGAAGTATAACCCGGACTGTCCTAAGGCTGGAGGGTGGATCCGGACCACAGCTAACCAATCACATCATGTGCTGGGTTGACAGTCACAGGTCTCTTCTGTAGCCTGTATGGTGTCTGTCTCCTTACTCTTTATTAAACGACGATAGTTACCAAGTCTCTACCATTTCCCTCCCAGGTGGCCCTGAGCCAATAGGTCATCAACTGGACCCAGACGTCTGATTTCCATACGGTATCGAAAGAATGGATCCAATGTGTTGACAAGATCGAGGACACTGACACTGAGTCACTAAAGTTGCATTCCTCCATGATCGATTCGTTGTTTATTTGATACATGCATGTCTCTGTAATCTGTCCATTATGTAGATATTGTTGCCATAAAATATCACTAAATAACTTGGATTTATTGTTCAGAGAATCATTTTCCTATTTCTTCAATATCGGAAACTTGGGGGATCGGGTTTTTGTGATTTCCTCAGGAAAATTTGCTGTAATGTGTTTTGTGATTTGCCTTTAATTAAATGCATTTATTATTGAAATTATAAAGACATCAGTCATATTTTTTCCTGTTGTGTTAATTATCATTATTGTCATTATCTGATTTTTTTGATGGCGGATGGCCATTGCCGGCCACCCCATAGGGAACGCCTTTCTTCTCCAGAGACCGTCTTGCTGGTCACGTGTGCTGGCTGGGGGGTTTTCAAAGTCCTCTCAATAGAGGGCACTCAAGATCAAGGAATCCTTATTTGGGCGCGCGGCGGCTGTTTTGCATGGAGCGACGCAGGAGTCGATGAATCTGGATAATGTGAGTGTCAGGCATATAACTCACGCTGATAGTTGTTGCATCATGCCAGGACGCCGTAAATTCGGACCTCCTACATGAATATGCAGTACATCTCTCTAACAGCCCCGCCGTCAGCGCCGCACCTCTCATCTGCACCCCTCTCTGCAGGCATTCGTCCCACTCCTGTCATTAAGTAGCCGACTGCAGTAATGTAGTGAGTGACATTTGCTCGCAATGGAAGCGTGATGTTTTTAAGGCCCAAACGTTTGACGATCAGAGTGACTATTCATTCATCTATGTTCCTTCACGCACATATATACATTAATATTGTCACTGTACCCTATAAGATGCATTTCCCAGCCTGTCCTGAATGAGCACAGTGGAGATAGTCACTACTGCACAAGTACTGAGGGAGCTTCTGTAATCACCTTAAGCCCTACCCAGCCCTAACGTTAACCATGAGTAACCGAACAAAATACAAATCTTTTGGCCTTTTTAGTTTTTTGATTGCGGTCACCGATTTTTATAAGATTGAGGCTACCTTTATGGAGACACACATAGACAGCCATCTGTGTCTGATGTTACAGTGAGGCAGCTGATGTTACAGTGAGGCAGTTGATGTTACAGTGAGGCAGCCGCAGCAGCAGGTGAAGACAGGGGCAGGGAAAAAGCCATAAGCAGAGAGCCAAGCCTTAGGCATTTGCTCCACAACTCATAAATATAATATTCTGCATGGTTCTTCTCCCAGACCTCAGATTCCGCCCATGTACCCGTGTCTGCAGAGTCACTTTTTGGGCTACACTGATCCCTGGAATATTTCAGTGTTTGTAACCCCCCCCCCCCCCGTACTTAAAGACAGCACAGGGGGAGGTGGTTAGGCACTCTGACCGAGCGTGTCGCTCCCTTCTTAGATTGTTCTGCTAGCTGGCACTCATGCCGCTTAACAAAAGCCACAGCGTTTGTGCGTTTGAAAGCAGGCGGCAGTTTTCAGCTGCTTTGCAGGCAAACTCTAGCTGATCTCTTTGATGTATGAGCAGAGCAGGAATTGTGTCAGATAATGGATAAAACCTGGAGTAATTTGATAAGTTTCATAATAAGAACCTCTTTACTTAGGTCCTCTGTCCATTCTCAGCAAAGCACTAATATTCCAGGTATTTTATTGCCCGGAGCTCTGCTTCCACATTTATCTCTATCCAGAAGAATGTGAGGCAAGTGTTTACATATTCACATGCCTCACAGCCCCGGAAAATCTCACATTGTGGTTTGGCTGTTTCCTGAAACTGTCAAAAAAAAAAACAAAGTTTATTGTGACTGTGCGGGTGGGTCCCCAACTATGGACACGCACCTAATCCCATGTGTGTCCCACCCTACACCCTATATTTACTCATCGCAGCTGTTTGAGGACAAAGCAGGCCGGGAATCGCTGGTATGTTTTAGGCACAATGGTAGGAGTTTCATCGAAGAGCAAGGCACCCAGAGAGAAGATTTTACTTACTCAGCTGACAACAGGAGGACAAGAGGCAATGGCATGACTCATTAAATCACTGTAGCGGGTTGTTTGCAACACATGTCAGAGCAGCAGTCATGAAGAAAAGCATTCTGGGTATGCTACTCACTCACTCCCCTGATTTTTTTTTTTTTTTTTTTTTTGCAGAGGCACAGTGCGGGAATTAGCTGGAAGGCTTCCACAACAGAGGGGCTGATTCTCACTGTGCTAACACGTGCGCCACTGTTCCTATCAGCAAAGCCAGTTGGTCAGCAACCTTGCAATGCTTTTATTACATGGATTTGGCAATCGGTAACACCGCTTGTTTGTTGGAAAAGTGAATCCACGGATGATCGATGGAAGGCCTGCCCAACAGTAAAACGATCGTGTACGAAATGTTGTCGGGCGGGGGGGGGGTTCGAGGCCTGTATACATGTTTAGGGCGCTGTCTCTGTTCGCGGCAAGACAGATGTGGTTAAATTGGCCAGTTTATTTAAATGAGGCAAAATAGAGACCCGGGTTTCTTGGTGCAGATTGGCGATATCGAGAGTGCCGCTTATCTGTTGTCTTCGCCCCACTGCTTCCACATCAGTAAGGACATTAAGCACACCGCTGGACTAGCCACGCATCCGTCACGTCGAAGCCGTCAGCCAAGTGCCGTGGCGACAACCTGACACCTCCACCCTCGCAAATCGAACACTCCCCTCCCCTTTATGAACTCTATGAAAAAAGTCTGTTATTCTCTTCCTGCCGCAAGGCCGAACGGGAAAATAGGGGAACTTTCCTCAAAACAACACTAAGTCATATTAACACACTATGTCGAGGTTGTGGATGTGAATATAAATACAATACCTCTTAATGGTGCCTATCAATTACAGTCCCTTGCAGTCAAAATTATATATCACCATTAGTGTTAGTAAGGTACAAAGATTTGCTCATTTTGTTAGGCTGGTTTTCAGATAACACTACTCAAAATTTAACAAAAAAGCTTTCAGAGTGATTGTCACATAGAAGACGTGTCATTAGCCGGTAATGGTGGCGACACGGATTCGCTCATCGGCAGGCGCTGCGCTGCTGCGGCTCCTAACAGCGAGTTCAAGAGGAAATGCAGCCGCATCCTCAGCAGAGGGCCTGTCATTTATGCTCAGCGTCCTCCGCAGCCTGGCTGCTCCGGCGCCGTACAGTCGGCCTCCCCAGCCTGAATCGGCGCACTTTCACCAACCCCGCAGGTACCGGCCCGATGGTTCTGTCTACTCTGGACTTACATCTGGTCTCCTCCACATTTCTCAGAGTGCCTCTCATCCTGATTTTGGGTACACAGAGTTACGGTATTACATCATACAGCCGCGCCTAACAGTTTACCCTTATGCTAGCCACCTTCAATTTGGTTTTGCTAATTTTTAATTTTCATTTTCGGTGTGGGTCTTTCAGATTTTATGAGGTACATCAGCAACTGGTGTTGGTGTGTGTCTGCCTGTGTGGTGGGTGGTGGGGGTTGTTTTTATGAAACACGTTCTGAAAATGTGCAGTGAGTGCCCCCCCTTTTTCCTGTTTAATTCAGGTTTCACAGTGTGTTCCCTGCTGAGAGGTGCCAGCTGTCATTCAAGTCCAAATAAGACCCCTGGACATTCTTCCTCTCCCTGCCTAACAAACAATAAGAGAAAGGCGAGCATTTCTAGTTAAAGCTGCCCCACAGAATTAAAAGCAATTTCATTTGTGAACAGTTTATTTTATGTGCCAAAGAGACAAGAATCCTTTCACAACAAAGGTTAAACGATTTCTAATTAATATTAGAAGCAATATTGTATTTTGCAAGGATAAATGCAGATCTCAAAATAAGATTAGATCTGACTGAAAGGTTAAAGTAAATAAGAAGCAGTAAGATAAATGTTCTTACTGCAAAACAGACTTCATACAATTATCAGTCCACTTGCGTTACATTTTCGATTTAATAAGAATTCGTTATTAATATCATTAAGGCACGAATGCACCAGTTCACGAATGGCTTTGAAAAACAGGCCTGCTTAAGTCTATCTGAACTTTCTTGTGTGACTCACAAGGTTAAGATGCAAAATAAAATGGCTGAGAAATACTGCGGTCTATCCCTTTTAAGTTTATCAAGCCTGGTATCAAGATATGAGGCCGTGCACAAAATCCACTTTGACACGCTTTCTGTGAAGTGACGAAACGAAGTCTGTTTTATATACTCAATTAGTTATCATGAAGCCATGGTGAAGAAAACTACTATTCACGCATCATCCGTCCTATAAAACGAAATAGAATTTGCGGTGTGATAGATTATGTTAAATTAATATGTATTTTAAATGGAAATCTCCAACGCGAGCCGCTTGAAGTCATTTAATAATGTTCATATATATTGCTATTATTATATATACCAGTTACGTTACGTTTTACCGGTTAGTATTTTCAGTCAGATTCAAGGTGACCAAAACAGAATTTTAAATATGATTAACCTCACCTTCACCTACCTCACATCCATTTATAAACTCACTTGTTGAGCTTAGGTTCAAGACCATTGCGATCAATATGTGTTACCGCTGTAAACTGCCTGCGGCGACATAACATACATGTCATCCCACTCCATTCATAAAGCGCTAAACGCCATTTATCCGTCCCAAAATGGAAACGCAACACATTTTCGTAGATCGCGCATCGTAATTCCCGCATCGGCACTTAAGTGATGAATAATTAAAACGACAGCCCCCAGTCCTTCGCTTAGTGTCATGGGCCATGTTGCGTGGGTTTCCTAAGATCCCCCCTCCAAGCAAACACAGCACTCCGCCATCAAGCAGCCGCGCTGGACCAAAACTGCTTTCCTGCAAAAAGTAGCGCAGGCGACACTCCCCATCCGCATTTGGACGGCGATCCAGCCCGGTTGTTGCGCTTCCCGAGCCTGCCGACAGATAGCATCAGCGGTAGGAGGGGATACAGGGACTCCTGCAGGCTAATTGCAGCGGGCAGCGTTTGCAGGTGTAACACTGATCCGTCTGTGGGAAGGACCGGGGGGCTCGGTCTGAGACTCGAGATTAGGGCTGGGGGGGAAACGGGTGTGCCAGGTAAAATGAGAGTCGGTCTGCGGCGTCCACGCAGTTTTGCACGGCCACAGGTTTGATGAGCAGCTTTTTGTAGCATCTTCTTGGAAGCTCAGAAAAAAAGTGGATCTCCTCACTCCGCAGTCATGAGAAATACTTGGTGGTCGCCCCGGACAGTGATTTGGGAATACTGGACAGCGCTCTCTTTGTGCCTCTTGTGGATTCAGTATTCGTGCGGGATGCCCCATGTCATTCGCATAGGTAAGCGTGCTCAAAACCATACATGGGCACACTTTATTTGTGTAGGTAAAAGACTGTGCAATTATTCAGATATCAACTTGCAAAGGGATAACCATGCGTTATTTATGCAAGCGCAAATACAATTATGTCTGGTGCCTTTAAGAGCCTTGATTTATTTATTTGCTTAATCATTTAAAAAAATATAAAAAAAAAATATTTACGCAGAATATCGGTTTTTTTTCTGTCACTCTTTATATTTAAAATTGTTACTGTCTCAGAGATGACGCTGAATGATAGAGAGCCTGTAAAGTACAGTCTTTGGTCACGTTTAGATCTGTTTTTTTTTTTTTTTTTTTTTTTTTTTTTTTGTTTTGAGAAGAAACCGAAGTTTGCAAGTTGTAGGGGGGGGGGGGGGGGTTAAAAACGAGAGGGGCGGGGCGTGTTTGTCACTTTTGT
>JAODLD010000144.1:24094857-24106373 GCA_026781065.1 Mormyrops boulengeri | reverse complement strand
CTATTAGTTAGGTTCTCCCCAAACGAGCTTCATGGGCCGAATGGCCTCCTCTCGTTTGTAAATTTCTTATGTTCTTATGTTCTTATGCTAGTAAACGGTATCTCAGCCAGTCAGGCTGGTGCGCCTGTGTCCTGTGGGTTGTTGGTTTAAATCCCTGGGTCGGCAGGGTGATGTCACAGTTAGATCCCTGAGCAAGGTCCTTAACCCTGCTTTCTGAAAGAAACATACTTTGTTTGACAAAAGCAGGCGCTCAATGAATTTAATGTAATAAAAAATGCCACTGACTGAGTTTATATCCAAGGTGGCAGAGTGTGAATTATCCTCCGTACCACTTTGCCGGCAAGCTCCTGCTTCAGCTGATTGGCTGAGAAGCCAGAAAGCAAAATGGCTGAAGACCAATGAGAGCAGCCAGTGATGCTTCTGTTACCCGGCATACAGCGGTCACACCCCAGTCACCCTGTCACCCTGTGCAACAAAAAGAAAAACGCTATCAAGTTTGGATGATGTCACGGTGACACTCTTCACACAGGCCAGGAGAGCGCAGAAATGATTCTGATTATAATTATGGTGTAAAGTACGTTTTTATCGAGCAGCGGTAATTGAGTGCCCTACATGACATGCCACGTCCCTTTATATGGCACACGTTAATCTCATCGCTTGATTGGTTCAGCCAATCAGCAGTTTTGTCTCCGTGTCACTTTGGATTCCAGGGACACGTTCTGACATGTTCTGACAGCTGTCTGGTGTGGAGTTAATCACAGTGGCAGCAGACGCCAGCGATGGCGGCCACGGAAGCTGGATGGTCGGCCGCCAGTTCCGCATTCACACATTACGCAACACATTTAGCTAAAGAAACATTAGCATTGAGGGCCCACCCTGAATAGGAGGCCAATCCATCGGTAGATCTATGAATATTTGAATAGTTTAAATAGTAGCATGTATTTATATTAGGACATTTTCAGAAATATGATGTTTGAACGTGAAATTTACCAAGTACCATGTATGAATACTTTTGAGCAGCTTAACACTGATGTAAACCTTCCAGAATGATCTCAGACCAGGCCTTCCTCCACCTCCTTCTGGAAATTCATCCTGAGGCTCAACACGCCTTAATAGATGTGGACGGGTGGCCCCCACTTTATGTACCGGGGATCTGTGAAAGCCCATGGAGTTGAAACCAATGGGCCTGGGTCAGCGTCCCCTCGTGGATCCCCTGACACCAATAATAAAGCAGCAACAGAAGAATCCAGAAGCTGCTTGATGAGGTGACACGCTCTGCTCCTCCTTGGCGCTGCACCTCTGTCTCCATTTTCAGCGCTCCGGGCTCCCCCGTGGTGTCAAATCCCCCTGGGACACAGCGGGGCCCGCTCCAGTTAGCTGAGCTCAGATCAGCGCGACCCTCTGCAGCTCGCAGGTGTGTGTATAAATTAATCCTCATTTTCGGTATGGAATGGGACCCCAGAAGTCAGCTGATAACGTTCCTTTCCTCATTGCTTTTTCATCAGACACTTGGTGGGGGGGGGGGGAGGGGTTGGGTCTCTCTTGTGATTATGAAACAATTTTTTTGTTCATGTCGATCCATTCCGTCAAGGTATTTCATTTTAATTAGCCAAAGCTCCTCGCTCCAGTATAAATCCCTGTTTGGGAACTAAAACAAATACGGAAAGAGGAATTTGTATTCCATTCATCTCTCCTTGTTTCATCTAATGGGTAAATCCTTGTGTACTGTATATTTGTGTATAGTGTGTATTTGGCCAACTATGTCTGTTCTGGAAAAAAAAAAAAAAAAACATCAAAGGGCCTGGTGCTTTTTTGTCCGCTAAAGGTCGTTTGTGATTTGTGGAGGGCTCAAGGCAGGCAAAACTCACATGCTGTTCCCCTGTGACGCACCCAGAAATCATCGCGAGAACCTACTTTTGCTCTCTGTCCTGAGGGGCAAAGATTTTGTGGCCGTTGTGGGTGACGTGACTTTAATATAGCCTCGCGGTCACCCGCTTGCGAAAGTAGGCCTTCTGTGTAATTCTGCCAGGCCTTTTTTTTGTGTCTAATCTCTGCTCTGAACCAGGAGGAAACTTTCCCTTTGTGTTCAGAAACGCCACTGGGTTCCTTCCTGATTGTCTTGCCCTTCACAAACTGACAAAGGCCCTCGCTTCCGTGCTCAGGTTAGTGGCACTTTCTGCGCGGAGCAGCAGGTCATGCTGAGATGGTCGGCGCCGCAATGAGGGTCGGGCCTGATTATGGAGGTGTCCCAGAACTTATTTGCACCCTTTGAATCACTTGGATAATCTGGTCACCGGCTCCTTTACGCTTTTATATTGATTTATTTATGGCTGTCTAAATAAATAAGATATAACCTCAAAAATGCAGAATTGAAAAGCATTCCTCACAGCAGCACCTTCTCTCTTTATTTTTTTCTTTGGGAAAATAGCGTGTAATGGCGATTTTTTTCCCGTTAAGGGAGGCCAGTTTGTTTTCATTCTTTCCTCCTCCAGTTGGAGGCGAACATCGATTTTTTTTTTTTCCCAGTCCATATCGAATGTGAGGCTCGCCACACCTCAGCAGGAACGTTGGCGGGTGTCGCCCAGCAGCGTGCTGAGGTGGGCCCTCTCCCGAATGGGCCACATGAACCCTGTTGTTCCCAGAGCCCTGGCTTTTCTGTGACGACAGCGGAGCGTGTTCTGCTGGAGCCCGGTGCAGTCCGCCGGGGCACATTTTGCCATCACGGTTTGCAGACATTACGTCTCAGACCGTAATGAAAATTGTGAGGTAAAACCAGAGTTTCTTTATGTATTTCTGTATTTATTGCCCCTCCCCCCACCCAAAGGCCCCCAAACCGCAGCAGTTTTTTTTCCAGGTTCATCAGAGAAACCTTTTCCCTCGCCTAGGGGTCTTATGCCGGGACGTGAAATCGATCCGGCCGTGTGGCGGCACCGCCGCGTTATTGAAAAAGAATGATTGGTTTTAATGGCGCGTATGGCGGAAAACCAATGAATAAATAACAGGTGGGACTGCCGGAGCATCCAAATCAGGCTTGGATTCAATCTGAGGCTCGGAGGCAACACCGCAGCCTGGAAAAGCCACAGGATTCGTGCCTCGTTATTCCAAACATCTTCCCGATTCCAGCCTCAGGGGCCGCTTACGCAAATACAGTTCTGACTCCTCTCTGCTCCCTTATTATTCCCATTGTCCGTATCTCCCGAAAAGCGACGTAGCGGATGCCCATAATTCTGTCTGTCTAAAATGCACCTTAGAGAATCAGTCGCTTTTCCTCCATGTGAAACGAGTCCCCGAAGCATGAGGTCACTGGCCACCGGTTGGATGTGGGGGCGGTGCCTGCGGAGGGGGGCCCTAGTCACGCCACACCATTGTTGGTGCGTACGTGTACGGTTGGTTGTTTGCATGACAAGTGCTTGGACTCGTCCCGGGAGATTTCCTATAAATTGGGTTAATTATGTGAATGTGGAAGATTCTAGTCCAGATGTTCGTGGTGTTTAACTGCTCTAGATTTCCTTTTCAAATTCCACCAGACACAATTTATAGGGATTTAAATTTTCAGCATGATAAAGAATTTTCCCGTCCAGTGGATTTTCAGTGATAAAGGCCCTCAGCAGAGAAGTAGCATTCAGGGATATTGGGGTGATTAACATCCTAGGGGGGGCTCCTGCTGCCTCAGGTGGGAGTTTATTCCCCTGCTTGCATGCACACAGGCTGCTCCATAACATTCCATTCAGTTCAATATGATTTATTTTTATATAGAGCCTTTCACAACAGAGTTGCGTCAATGTACTTAACATGGTTGTATTATAATACATTACTACCTAATTTATATAGAATAACATGTGTAACTAGGAAAAAGGAAAGAAGGAATGAAAGAAAGTAAGCCAGAAGACAATGGAGGAGAGGAGCTAAAAACAACTGGGGGTCCAAGGTCAGCTGACTGCCCAACCAAGGTCAGCTGACTGCCCAACCCCCCCCCACCAGCCATGATAATGTTATGCAAAAAAGGAAGGCCTGTTTGCTAAAGGCAAGGTGTACACTGTGGTCGCGGTCAAAGTAAGTTGGCAGATATTAGGCTGCAGCCATGACATCACTTCTTAGGCGGAGCTGACACGCCCTGCAGGACACTCTCACTGAGCTTTCCAGCTGGCTCCGTTTTATCCAGAGCACATCGTTCAGGCGAGTTATACAGCCGGAAATTTACTTTGATATATCAAATTCCGGCTGTGTCTCCTGCCGTCAGGGTACTGCAGCTTGGGGTCTCCTGGGACTTTAACCGCAAGCGCTCGGGTTACGAGGCTGCGGGCTTTGACATGCTGCCTCTGTGCTCCCGGTGGCAGAACAGCGTGGATGTTAGCGCCTCGCAGGAAGCTGCTAGCTGCATGTACCCAGACGGCCAGGAGCACAGGAGCAGGTGTGTGTCCATGAGGTAGCTGCTGCCTTCCTGCTGTGGCTGAAAGCAAAAAAAAAAAACAATTATCGAGATTCTTCAATCTCAAGCTCAAGGCTTCTCTGTTTTCAGCTCAAACTGTGCTTCCCTTTAATATTATACCAGCCATTTTCTGATATTGAATGGATCCTGAATACAGTGCTTCTTGGTCAGTAATAAGGTGCTAATCAAGACTGTGTACTAATGGGAAAGAGAAATGCTGGCTTGGTCTTCAGTGATCAACGGTAATTGAATTTAACT
The DNA here is from genome assembly GCA_026781065.1 of Mormyrops boulengeri. NCBI lineage: Eukaryota > Metazoa > Chordata > Actinopteri > Osteoglossiformes > Mormyridae > Mormyrops > Mormyrops boulengeri. The sequence continues at coordinate 24,101,686 of JAODLD010000144.1, read as the reverse complement.
GCCTTACCCCATTGACTGTATTACAGTTTTTATCTACCATATACCTCATATGACTACATTATTCTTGCCTTTCTATACCCTGTATATCTACACTATATGACTGCAGTAGAGTTGCCTTTCTATATTGTATCTACATTTAAGTATGCCTTTCCGTATTTGAGTCTGTATTCATACAACCTTATGTGACTGCAGTAGAGTTGCTTTTCTATATCCATGCATCTGTAGAACTGCATATGACTGCAATAGACTTGCCTTTCTATAACATGTATAGCTATGCATCCTTATATGGCTGTAGTAGAGTTGCCTTTCTATATGCTATTTATCTACAGTCCACCTTATATGACTGCAATAAAGTTGCCCTTCTATATTCTGTGTATCTATCCTCTACCTTATATGAGTTGCCCTTGTGTATGTGATGAGTCAGTGCACTTCAGTCTGTTTGCCTTTTTGCTGGTGAGCAAAGAATTTCTTTGGCAAAAAACCATAAGTTCAAACTGGAGCTGATACCGCTTGTATCCGTCTCCAAGATGGGTTTCCTGTCCTGAGGGTGGAGAGGGGAGGGAGCCGGCTGATCGGATCTTTGACGAGCACGACGGGCAGCTGTGGGTGGAGAAGAGTGTCGATTAGCAGTGAAGAGCAGCGGCCCTGAGGAGCTAATGAGGACGACCAAGGACACAGCACAGTGCAGTGACACGCACCGAAACCCCCAGAGGGAGCGCCACTGACCGCCTGTCGCTGTGGATTCTGAGCAGCAAGGCGTGTTGTAGTTTAACCTCTCGCTACTGCCTACCCCGCCTCACCCCCTGAAGGGGAAGTATGCAGGGGTCACTGGGGGCACTGCAGGGGGATAGGAAGGATAGGAAGCTTTTCTGCTCTGGTTCTCCCAGAGTGGTTGGTGGGAGAAGCATGCAGCCACCCCCTTTCCAGCCTCAGCAGCACCCCCCAGCACACGCCAATGCAGGATGCTGAACGAGGCGTGCCGGCATTAGGATCTCAGACTGATACTGTATCTGACACCTCACTGACACTGCACCTGACATTCTAGCTGATACTGCGATTGACATTATAACTGACACTGTGACTGACAACCTGACTGACACTATGACTGAGACCCAGACTAACACCCCGTTTGACACTCTGACTGGAACTGCAAATGACACTATGACTGACCCTCTGGCACTGTGACTGACACCCTGACTGGCACTATGACTGAGACCCAGACTGACACCCTGTTTGACACTCTGACTGGAACTGCAAATGACACTATGACTGACCCTGTGGCACTGTGACTGACACCCTGACTGACACCATGACTCAGATTCTGACTGACACCCTGTCTGACACTCTGAATGGAACTGCAAATGAAACTGTGACTAACACCCTGATTGATACAGTGACTGACACCCTGAGTAACACAGCGCCTGACACTCTGACTGACACCTCGACTAACACTGAAGCTAACACTCTGATTCACACTGCAATGGACACCCTGACTGGGACTGCAAATTACACTGTGACTGACACCCTGATTTATACTGTGGCTGACACTCTGACACTGCGAGTGACACCCTGACTGAAACTGTGACTGACACCTCGACTAACACTGAAGCTGACACTCTGACTGACACCTCGACTAACACTGAAGCTAACACTCTGACTGACACTGCAATGGATACCCTGACTGACACGGCGACTGACACCTTGACTGGCAGTTAGGTGAGTCAGTGTGCCCTGTGATGGACTGGCATCCTGTCCAGTGTGCCCTGTGACGGACTGGCATCCTGTCCAGTGTGTACCTGTGACGGACTGGCATCCTGTCCAGTGTGCCCTGTGACGGACTGGCATCCTGTCCAGTGTGTACCTGTGATGGACTGGCATCCTGTCCAGTGTGTACCTGTGATGGACTGGCATCCTGTCCAGTGTGCCCTGTGATGGACTGGCATCCTGTCCAGTGTGTACCTGTGCTAGGGCGCATGCTTAGATGGATGGATTTAATACAAAACGCACCATAGAATTTATCCACGTTAAGAAAACACAGTAGATATATGCATGTTCAGAGTGACTTAATGAGAGAAAATGCCTATTTATGGACTGGAGCTTTTAATGTGTGTCATTATGTTCATCTAGGGATTAATCAGTCCTCCTGCCAGCTGCCTCATTTGAAGGTACTTCATGGCAAGCTTGTGGCTCTTGCGTTGGTGAATCACTGAAGTGAAACTGACAGACACACATCGTGTCCAAGTCAGATAGCTTATGAAAGATGACATGACATCACAGCAAAGTATCGCGTATCATATCTTCGATGCCACACCTCACATGATCGATGCCACAAGTCATGTGATTTGTGCCACATGTCACATGATCAGTGCCGCATGCCTTAGCCCTGCGGGACTTCCCAGGGGTCTCCCTTGTTTCATGATCACCTGCCATTCATGACCACGGGTTGGGACACCCGCCCCCACAAATTTATACCATACCTTTATCTGTTGCTCACGAGCTTGATCGTCATTTTTGGGGTCAGCTGCAGTGATGGCCTCTTACAGGAGAGGCGACGTGCCTGAAGACCATGATGCAGTTGCAAGGGCTTGATTGGCTCCCATCCTGCAAATACTTAGTGACTGTCGGGGATATGATTGGCCAAGGAGACTGACAGGACCCCCAGAAAACCTGGAACATGATTGGTCCTGTCAGGAAATCCCATGAGGTACAGGATGACATATATATGTTACATTTAAAGGCCACAATCCCCACATATGCCCCATGTCCTCGGTGTGTTCAGGGCAGGGAAAGGCCACCTCAGCGGCTGTTTGATTAATTGGGCCACTGATGTGCCGTCTGTCGCAACATTGACATTTACATCAAGCATCCGGAGCCGTCAGAATGCTGCTCCTGTGTCAGGACCCGGAGACGGGATGCCTCGTTTAGGAACAACATCATTCTTCAGAGCCGGTTACACTTACCATAATGCTGATTCATTTCCCATTTTCTTCATTGTAATGAGGACCTTAAATGGCAACGGGAAAGTATCAGCAAAGAGCGTGCTCAGTGAGTGCGGCAACGCTGCAGGGACATGGCCTACAGGAGATGTCGCTGCCTGACTTTACACCGTTGACAAGCTTCGACCCTGGCGCTGCCCTGCTTAGCTACTATTTGTAATCAAACGGCCATCTGAGTCAATAAGGAGAAGGGGGCTTTTTAAATAAACTGATTTACAGCACGGGATGTCACGTGATTAGTTTGGGCTGTGACACAGTCACACCGAGTCACCGAGAGGGGTGACACTGTCCCTTTAGCCGAGACGGAGCCTCCCAAGCTGTGACCGCCGTCCCGGATACCGGATTTAGGTGGCAATTCCTCTGATCCCGCACTGGATAAAACATGATCTGAGCATCGTGCTGTGAGGAGACCGGCATGCTGGTGAGGGTCAGAGGTGTAATCAGACAGGTGGGTGCGGAAGGCAGAGTAATCAGCGAGGAAGAGGGAATCTGGCCCTGCGCTCATTTCCGAGGTCGTGATACGGCGTGATTCATTTGCCCCCCTCCAACCTTCTGCCCGCTGGGTCAGGATGCTATACTCTGACTGGGGCCTGTATCCGGGGAAACCGCAACGAGGAGTGGTGCTCGTCCGCCAGCTACAGGCCCTCCTCGCCGAGCCACCCCCCACCCCCCAGGCAAACCGCGGTAATTAATTTCCACGTTAAGCGCTCAGCAAAACGGCAGCATGCCGGCGAGTACGGCGTGTCACTGGGCCCCGGCCCCCATCGGATTTAGGGATTAGGATAATTAGCCTGCGGAGGAGTCGTGAGACAGATGGAGTGGTGAGAGGCGGCGGTTGTGAGATGCGAACATGGCACAAGCTCCGGGAGCTTGTGTTTGCCGAGAGCGTGTGGGGGCCGACATGATGGGGGCGCTCTTGAGCACCATTAGGTGGCATCGTTAAGCCTGTGCCATTCCGAGCGCCCCACCTTTGAACAATGGGAGAGACGATCATTCCTCTCTGCTTTTTGTGTCAAAGCTAGCTGCAGATAACAGTGATACAGCGTGACCATAATGGGCGTCATCAGGTTTGAATGCTTGTCTCAGATATTCAGAAAAGCTGCGTCTTCATGTTTCACGTTGTCTGAATCTGTGGGGAAACAGGTCTTGCAGTCCCAGTTGCATAAAAACAGACTTTGTGGGAACGTTTCCACAAGACCAGTGTTCCATAAGACCAAGGCCACCTTTTTAAACATTTGTTTTAGCTAAATCCATCCCCAGTCCCTGTCCCAAACTGAGATCCCCAGTCCCTGTCCCAAACTGAGATCCCCAGTCCCTGTCCCAAACTGAGATCCCCAGTCCTCCCCTCTATACCAGTGTCCTTTGGCTCAGCCTGGAGCGTGTGCGTGTTTCTCTGTGTGTGCATGCATGTTTGTGTGTATATGTGTGTGTGCTGCCTTCCTTACTGTTTGCTAAATGTACTTCCATCTGCACAGGTGAGGTGGGGGGGGGGGGGTCACCCCAAAACTGTCAGACAGTTAATGACAGGGGGAATCTGCCACTTCTCGATCGGCTGCCACAGAGCTGACATGCTTAGCAAGCTGCTCTTTTCCAGGGACACTGATGAACAACTCACACCCGATCCTATACCCCAGCTGTCTCATCCCCGATCCTATACCTCAGCCGTCTCACCCCCGATCCTATACCCCAGCTGCCTCATCCCTGATCCTATACCTCAGCCGTCTCACCCCCGATCCTATACCCCAGATGTCTCATCCCCAATCCTATACCTCAGCCGTCTCACCCCCGATCCTACACCCCAGCTGTCTCATCCCCAATCCCACACCCCAGCGGAGTCCGCTGGCGGGACGGAGCAGCGGTTAGGGCTATGTGTGCCCTGCCATCATGGCAGGTGCATGGACCACAATCGGTATGGAAATGAAGGATAGGAAGCTGTGTGCCCTCCTTTGCTGCCAGACCTGGATGCCTCTGCTGTCGTTGAGCTCCACGCCCCATCTGGCCCTCCTGGGTCCCAGCTGGGATGGCCAACCCATCCCTTCCTTACCAGGATCGGGGGGGAGATTGACAAGCTAATCAGTCACATAGGCAGAGCCCAGGCCAGAACGTTAACCTTACGGAATCCTGTCACTATTCAGACATTTTTCGGATCCTGCCCCGCTGGACGTGCACCGCCTTGAGGTTATCCCACACACCTGCCATGGGGTACAAACAAGCACATATGCATCTAAAAACTCATCAAATTTACTCACATTCTTATGAAGTTACATTCGTATTGGGCAGCAGTTGAAAGAAATGTTAAAATTACAGCTTATGGCTAAATGAATTCAACATCTGGGGCGACTCACAGAGAGACTTGTGAGCACATACTCTGCTTTCGCCAAGGTTGCCCTCCATTAACCTCGCTGGATCAGTTTGAGGGCCCTCGCGTCCCACAAACACGCCTCATTTTCTACTTCGCGGCTCTAAATAAATCCCCTCTTCAGATAGAGGGGCGACATCTGACAAATATCTCATTTGCTGCATGCGACCGGCGTTTGCCAAAAACAAACTGGAAAAAAAATCGCCCCAGTTCCTTGGTTTTATTCTCCTCTCGTTCTTTCGCCGCCGCCGCCGTGCTGGATGATGTCTGGCTGCCCCTGTGCTGGAGAGGCATCCAGCTGGAAAACGTGCGTGGAGAAGCATGGTGCGTGGCAACACGGGTCAGACGGAGGCAGCGTAAGCGATAAACGCCGACTGTCGCAGTCTGATTCGCCCCCTGATATGTGTCATCGTTTAAAAATGGAAGTTATTTCTCCACCTGGTAACGAATTCTTCTGTTAGTCTGGGTTTCTGGCTAATTACTTGGAATCCATGACACCGTTGGCCACCTACGCCCTAAATATCTTTCTTTCAATAATTATTAGTTGGGACCTTCCCCTGGATTTGTTTACCTTTCACTTTGGTGCTTTTTAATAGTTGCAGAAGGTGTGCCATAGCATATTTTTGCATAATCACATAAAAAAACAAATGGGGAGAAATGCGATTGTGGTTTTGATTGATCCTTGCTCCGTTTTTCCCTTAATTAACTTCACTTCCTGTCTGTTTTTTCCTCCATGCAGTCAGCAGATATCTCGTTAAGGACGTGTTTATTAGGCTCTGACAAGCTGCTGACTTTAGCATCCGCATCCTTGGGCTCTCTTTTCCTTTCCTTTCGTTGAGCTCGCTGGAATCAGCAGATTAGGATGCATATTACCATCAATGCCGCAGAGGAGATTTGCTGGGAAGGTCTGTGGGTGTGTGGAGCTGGCGGCGCTGCTGAGGGCGCGGAAAACGAACAGCGTGTACCGGCTCCTAAGTAAATGCGACGGTCATACGGTTGAAGTCAGTTAAATTAACGAGAAAGTCGTGGCTGAGACGGAAAGTAGTTTTTGTGGACGTATGTTTGTGTTCATATTAATAATTTGAGGAGGATTTATTTAACACTTAAATCCTGATCCTCCGTGATGGTGCAGGGAGGTAATTACCTGCGGAACTCAGCTGCTGAACCAACACTTTGCGTGCCGTGTGGAGCGAGGGCTCCTTGGTCACTCAGTAAGCTGTCTACCACAATCTTATTTCACTGTTTTGATGTGCGATATCTCGGCCTCAGACAGCTTGTCACTCTCTTCCAGGTGTGCTGTCTTGCCCTGCTGCAGTCCTTCCACTCACTTTTGTCATCAATGGTGGTGCATCGACAGCCATGTGGACTCGACACACTCATTCACTGTCTGATTTCTGTCCGGGGGGGGGGGGGGGGGTGGGGAACAATTATGCCAGCGCCCGCCCGGTTTTAAATTCACGGGGTACGATGCAGC
>JAODLD010000144.1:24076509-24089814 GCA_026781065.1 Mormyrops boulengeri | reverse complement strand
ATCATGAAAACATGACTTCATTTCAAGAAACCCTTACTTTCTATTATGATTTAGAGACCTTCTATCGCATCTGAATGGCATACACACACACATACACACAAATTTTTTCTGAATGTTTGGAATAACTGTTTATCAGAAAATAAATTCATAGTTAATGAATTTGCTTTTCCAAAGTCAGCTAATAGTATTTTTGGTGGATGTCCAAACATAATATAGAGGATATGGTAACAGTGAAGATGCATAATTTTGGTCTGTGGGTGTGGTTTTCTACTTTCAAGGGAGGAAAGCTCATTAATATTATTCATATATTACGTAAACACTTGTGACTTTTGGTAGTTAATCACGGTGTCCCTTTTCCACAGTCACCTCTCTTACTTACACCCCTGCGTTCAGGTGAGTTCAAAGGTGACATAGGGTGTTTATCAACACCAAGAATGCAAAGAACATACTTGTGTTCTTGGCAAGAGTGTGCTTGCTAACTTGTTTCCCAAGAACGAACTTGGAATGCGATGAATCATGGGATTGTCCTTCTTGGCGAAGATGTCTGAGGCAGGGCGAGAACCACATCCCGGAATTTTTACTGTCCACCGTACTTCTGTTCTTGAATTTTTTTGCTGTACTTTGGCAGTGGAAGATGACATCAAACAGGTACACAAGAACGCAACAGTGGTCAGGCACACATAGTGACAACCACCATACATTCTGGGGTCCTGCGGGGGGGGAGTGGTGAGGCATCTGCATGTGGCTTGTGCTCAGTCGTGTGCCGCCTTACTAAAATGCCATCAGCAAGGCCCGGAGTTTAAATGTGGCTATTTGGGAGCTACATGCTCAGCTGCCTTTTTGCCAGATTGGAAATGCGGACCCGGCACAAAGTGCTCAAGGCCATCAAACCAGAAGGTGAAGTACAAAAGGACCAGGCTCCTGTTGGAATGCCTGTGGAGTCTCTGTATGCTGAAGGTCTGTACAGCAGCTACAAAACAACAGCAACATACAGAGTTACCCCGACAGGCTATGGCTTAATGATAGGTGGAGCTAAAGTTTGCTGTCAATCACTGATTGTCACATGAGAGGCAACAACGCCACCCACTGGCTTTTGAAGCCTCCCGTCACCTTTGTCTTCAGGGGAAAAAATGACGTGAAATACATTCTTAAGTATTTCATTTCAGTGCCGTTCACTGGTAACTTTTTAGAGAAAGTACAAGCGTAAAAGCCAATGGAAGTGTACAACAAAAAAAAAACACCTTTTAAAGTCGTGTTTAAAAAGACTGTCACTAGTGTTATTCCTAACAGTATATTTATGGAAAAGTTTAATATTTGATGCCCTTTTAACAGAATGTCCTTTAGCGAGCGCTCTGCAGTACCTCACTGCCTTCCCTGCACGCGCCCCTATCTTGATTAGCCGCAAATGGACGCAGACGTTCTCTTAAAGAGCTTTCTGACGTGCCTGGAATATTTCACCCTGGCAGAAGGCAGCACAACTTTCGGCGTTACGTGGGCCCCGCAAAAGGCTGTAATAAATTTCATATCTGGGGGCGTCCTTGGGGACCCATCCACCTAACGATCAAACCTTCAAAACCAGAGTTAGGAAAAGCACACCGACCCAAAGTCGAGGTGTCCTCGTCCAAGGCCCGGCTCTGCCGCGTGTCCCGAGTGATCTTAATGCTTTTTAAGCATGTGCTTCCCTCTCCATGGCAACCGGGCTTGAATTTTTATATATTTAAGATATAATGCATAAGATATATATGACCCCCATTTGCAAGAGCCTCTAGGGGGCGCTTTCCTCTCCTTGAACCCTGTGCCTGTCACAGGAGGAGCTGCCGTGTGCCCTGAAGCGTCACATTTGTTATACAGCTGTAGGGACCCTTCACCCGGCCCGCTGTGATCGGACCGGTCGACCGCAAGTGCCGGGGAACTGATGTGAAAGTCATGAATGTCCCTAGGCAGTTTTACATGTCTGTTTTATTTTACTATTATTATTATTTCTTTTTTATATGAAGCCATCTTCCCTTGCAAATGTTCTTGGGAAATACGGAAATGGACATGTTTTTTTTCACTGACAAGCATAGCATCTGCCAGCTGCTGAGACATTGAAAAAAAAATGGGAGAAGGTAATGGTGTTGGCGGAAAGATACCACACACAGACACACGGACACAGGCAAACAGACACATGCATGGAAACACGCGGACAAACACACAAATAGACGCATGAGCACAAACACAGGCTCACAAATAAAAACAAACACACACGTACTGACACTCCAATAGATACGCGCGCACACCGTCACACACATAGGCACACAAATAGACACACACACAATTTAATTTCTGTTGCCTTAGAGGCACAAGAAACAAAGTCAAGTGGGTGGAGGAAGATAATAGACTTGTCAGGACAGATTTGTAGTGAAAATCGTATCAAATCACAATAAGTTCACTGTCAGCCTTGTAGCGAATCACAATATGTTTAGTCAACCTTGTAGCGAATCACAATAAGTTCACTGTCGACCTTGTAGCAAATCACAATAAGTTCACTGTCAGACTTATAGTGAATCAAAATAAGTTCACTGTCAGGCTTGTATCCAATCAGATTCTTATTAAGTCTCTTAGCCAATCACCAGTGTTGCGCTAAAAAGATGAGACAGTCTGTTGTTCCTGTTGGGACTCAGTGACCCTCGTTTGAGCAAGTTAACATGGTTTATATAGTAATAACTTGTTTGCCAGATACAAGGGCGAAGTAAGAGAAGGGAGCTTCAGAATTGCCTGCCACCCACCATGTGCCCTGGACAGTGTTCCCAAGGATTCCCTGGGTATGGAACATCTCAGAGACACTTTCACCGATACACAGATGGATGAGATGGCGATTGTCTCCGGCCTCCCTGCTCCGCCTGGGGAAGATCACTTACATCCTTCTGCTTCTTCCTCTGTTTTTTCAATGTTGCTTTTCCACCTCCAATGCCACAGATGTGCCTGAGAGTGATGAGAACTTGCAGGTAGGGGGCGTGGTACTGTGGGCTAGCGTGTCCATGCATGCTGGCTCCCCTGTGAGATGATGGGAGCTGGCTGAGACACCCTCCTATATTAGTTCCCCCCCCAATGTTATAACTGTGGCCCATGGGATCGGAGGGGGAGTTGACAAACAACACTTCTGTAGGTGTGAGCGGAGGCTGCCAGCGTAGGCACAGCAGGGGGCGCTGTGCTGGAGGTGAGCACAACTCCCCCCCCCCCACTCCCAAAAAGTAGCGGGGGGCCTGAAAAACAGACGAGGAATCCGTGTATAAAACATGTCACCAACTTGCTCCGCCCTCATTGTGAATGATGGGACTTGGTCTAACTTGTCTTACAACCATAACACCGCCTTATATTCCCATTTAGCTGCAGTTTAATGTCGCCTTATTAATATCTGTGTCTGAGTAAAACCTCTCAGTATCTTCATGGTGCCTTTGGTTCTAGGTGTATAGCTGTAACGTCAATCCACACTGAAGCATTTTCTGCTTAAAGGAGTTGATGAATGCATGGGGTGTGGCTTGTATTAAGGGTGTGGCTTAGGTGTGGGCGGGGTCTATAATGTAGGTGTGGTCTTACTCTCAGCAATGTGTGCTGTGATCTGCTTACATTACTGTTGTTTCACAGTGGGGCAGGGTTTGGCTCACTGTGCAAGTGAGAGTTTTTTTTTTTTACAAATTGTAGAGGGGCGCAGGGGTTTAGTTTTTGCGCTCTCTGGGTGGGAGGTGTTATGGGTGTATAATAGAAAGGTGTCACTTTTACGGAGGGACTTGAATGATATTTGTGCAACAGACCCAAAGACACCATTCCAGCCCCAGGGCCCAGTTGACGTCGCCCAACCCTCATTTGACAATTTAATTTATTAATATTCCAGACAGCAGACCTTCATTTACACTCCAGCTTTTGGAAGGTGACCTTCATGCCAAATCTAAAAACACATAAGAAACTGCACTGAGCTTCAAGCTTTTCAACTGAAGGTTGATGCTGGAGGCCAAATTCAGCTTCAGGCAGGAATAGGAGACAGCAGAGACCACGTCTGGAGTCTCTGCGGACCGGCAAACGTGGGAAAAAGCGCACGCCGGCTGAAACTGAAATACACAGCTGCGGCGTGTCTTCGGCGTGCAGCAGAGGGTGGATGAACCTACTGTCGGTGTGAAATCTCTCCTGCCATCTTCCTATACCTGTACCCACCTTCACACATGTATACATCAGAATCCTGTATTTATCAACAAATCATTTTTCATATGAGGAATTTGCTTTGGGGTGTTATGCAAAACGGTCAAGGACAATCGATATAGCAACATTATATACATAAATAGAAATAAATGATGTGTCTACTGCAGATGTTGCAGAACATTCTATAACAGGGGTGGCGAACTTGATCCATGGAGAGTGGCTGTAGGTGTGGGTTTTTGGGATGACCTCTTAATCAGCCAATAACAGCGGGACTGGAGTTGAGAAACACTGCTTCATTATTGGATGATTGAGAAGTCATTCCAAACACCCGCACCCACAACTACTCTCCATGGATCAGGTTTGCCAACCCCTGTTCTAGAAAGTGTGTGCGTAAGCAAGGACCAAATTCATTTTAACCAAACTTTCCATTTAATTTATTATACAGTGTACTTGGGACAAAAATCATAATTGAATACCACTACTGTTTAAACTATTTATATATACTGTATACTGTATGAATACACTTATTTGCAGTTTGAAGGCAGTACCCCTCCCAAAAACACAGCCGATCCCTGCTGGTGGTTACATACCGACTCTCCCCCACCCCCTCTGACTAAACTTAAGACCCTTTAAGACTCTCCACAGTTTTTGAGGCAAATAACTGCAGTAGTGTGACCCCCATCAACCAGGCCTGTGTATTCAGGGGGGTCAATGAGAAAACGCCGGAAGCCATCTTGGCCCGTTCATGTTGTGCGACGATCTCTGCATCTGTAAGGAAGAAGTAGCACAATCAGAGTGGGGGGGCTAATCGGCATGCAGACCCACAGCCAGAGCCCGGCATGGCGAGGTTGTGGCGCAGCCTCTTTCTGAAGCCGCTCACTTGCTCCTGTGACTAATACGCTCTGCCAGTGACTCCACCCCTCCAACCGCAAGCCAGCATGTGCACTACCAGCCCCCACATCCAGGGGGAGCACTTCCCATACCCGGGAAAATGGTCTGTTTATGCAGGTATCGAAGAGAGCTGAGTCCAGCGAGATAGTAAGGTTGAGCGGCTGAGGAAGGAACCGGTTCTGGCCACTGGAGCGCCAGGCAGCCAGATTATCCACAGCGCGTGTTTGCCGATGATAACGAGATTGGAAAAAACCGCCGTAATCCTGGCGCAGAGAGGAGGGGAGGCCAGGGGGATGGGGAGGGAAGGGTATACAAACGTGTGCGATGGAGAGAACAGAGGGGCTAGAAAACAGAGAGAGATGGAGGTAAAGATGTAGAGAGGAGTCGGGGGGGCGATAAATTGCAGAAACAAGGGCACTTGAGCATAAAATTAGATTTTACAAATGTGTTGTTTCCTGACAGTTATTTGACAGAAAAGATATTAAACCATTAGAGGCTATATGTGTATTACTAATGATATCAAATAAATAAGAGCAGGTCATGTCTTCACAGCAGAGGCTGCCGACGCACGACGGCTGAGCGGCAGATGCAAGGGAAAGGAACTTCATCATGGCAAGGGCCATGTTTCCGTTAACGCTTTAAATATAGGGACCGTCAGAAAATGCAATTTATATGATAATATGAAACATTTAAAGCTCTAATTTATTGCCTGTGCCCGTTCCAGGTGTAGTGGGAAAACAGTGAAATATGGAACAAGATTTTTCGCGGTCGAACACACTGAAGATCGCTTTTAGGACAATCCCTCAGTGTATTTCTGCCATTAGAGTTTTAAACCAATAAGATCTTTGATTTAAGATGTCTGATGTGCTGTTTATCTGTTTTAATATAACATTTTTGTCAAAATCTTTAGTTTAAGCGACGAAAACATGTAAAATAAACAGCGGAAAATCAAAAGCATGAATGCCACGGAGCTGATAATCAGGGAAATATATTAAACAATCATATAATATCAATAAATATCGCACTGATTTCGGAAACGTGGTGAACTGCTAGCATGGTGTTAGCTTGCCTGTTATAAGGACATGGACTTGGAGAAGGTTGCTGGGTCAAGTCCCTTAGGATGATACCAGTGGCAGTACCTTTGAGAAAGGCACTTAACCTCAATCAGTGCAGCTGATTGAGCCCGTTTCAATGGGTTAAAAAGAAGAAAAAGTGTGTCACCTTGGGAGAAAAAAAAAACACATTACAAGGCAGCCTAACTTTAATTTTAATATCACTCTTCTGCTCCTACATTATGACTGAACAAGAATGGGGAAGAGCAATAACGGAGAGAGTGAGCGATAAGAGGGGGCATTGTGTTCAGGGCGGACGGGAATAAGGCTCCAGCAGAAGCGAGAGAGGGACATACCAATACCGAACGGCAAGAGCCGGAATGCATTCTAATTAAATGTGTGATGATTTATATGCGCAGGGCAGCCTGATTTTACATGCCTGTTCTGAGTTAATCTCAAATTCAGAAAGGGCCTGTGGTTTATACATACCGCTTTGAGAAGAGTGGAAGGCATTTCCGTTACTTTTTTGTTATAAGAGGGCAGAACAAGAAGAACTACACTATTTTAAGAAGCTAGTAAGTGTATTTTCATGACACAGTCATAAAGCTAATACAGAGTGGTGGAAGGAGGTCTGATCTCTGGCTATTTCGAAGTCAATTTAATTGGTAAGTCATGTGATACATGACGTCTTTTTATTTAAAAAGTAGGGTCATGAGATACGTGACCGTGCTTTATTTAAATGGTGAAACCATGTAGTTCAAGACCTCTATTGCGTTATAAGATTCAGTTCTTTATTGTCATTGTACATGACAGTACGCCGAGATTAGGACAGTGAACTGGTATTAATAGTAACATTATTCATAAGCATATTAATATAATGTTGAAATAAGCCTTTGTATTTCCTGACCATCTCAAGACGTTTCCCATGACTGCACGTGACATTGCTTTATCTGTTTGTGATTGGATCGTTGTTTGTGATGCTGAACATGTTTTCTTGTTTATTTAAAGGCACATGGAATTGATATTCAGGAATCTATTAAGTCTCCTGTAAAAAAAAAACATCATAAAAACAACAGTGCCTCAAACTGTGAGACAGCTGCCACTTTGTCAGCTGAGACCGTAATGATATTGTCACGGTTCAGACGTGGCGCTACTTGGCGGCACAATGGACCGTAGAATCTGTTGCCAGGTGATAGATGGGTGAATTCAGCACTGAACAGTTTCACTGCACAGGTAAAGATAGTCTTTTAAGTACCGCTTTCATGGGGGCCTAGAGAAAAGCAATCTGAAGTTTTGCTCTAGATGTTTTTGTTAACAGCGCGTTGATGGATCGGATCCCGGCAGCTATGAGAGCCTCATATCTGTCTGCCGAGTGGCTGACCCTGTCCAGGCCGTGAGCACCTGCGGACTTCGCCTTCAGCTGCTGTGTTTACAGCTCTGGGATGGGAGGGAGTGGGAGGGGAGAGACGGGCTTAACAGGATAGAGGAGGAGGGTGAGGAGAGGTGACAGCAGTTTCGGCACAAGTGAAACGCGATGGAAAGCAAAACAGAGGAGGTGGAAAGTTCAGGTTCAGAAAGTACAAATTCAGACCAAGATTTTGTTTCAACCAACCATTGAGCATGAAGAGTTACAGTCACAGAGACTCAACTGGTTGGCTAAAACAAAATCTTGGCATGGATTTGTAGTTTCCGGACCTGTACTTTCCACCTCCGCAAAACAGGCCTCGGGTCCTTGGAAGGGGCAGGGTTGGGGTGAGAAGAAAGAGACTTAAGGAACCAGTGACATAAATGATGGTACCTCTGCAAAATTCCATGTTAAACTGGTATGACTCAGCTTTCCCACAATCCTCACTCATTAGCGGTACATATGTCTATATGTCTCCATGGACCACTTTTTTCTGACACGAAAATACAACAGCTGTGCCTGTTGCAAACTCTTTGAGTGAAACCGCTGGCTCCAGTGTACAACGGCAACTCCCACCAGGGGAGCGCAGCCCTTTTGGTCAGGCGAGGCCCCTCTCCAGACGTTTCCTGCGGGATTCACATGTCGGCAGCATGTGCGGGAGAGAGCGTCTTCGTCTGGCAGCGGTCCGGCGCGATCCTCCCTGATTAAACACGACAGCTGTCAGGGCTTCTCGTGGTACGGGGATCCGTGAAGAAAAGATGTGGTAATTGGTGTGTTTCTCCGCAATGGGGTAAGCTCCAGAGATTAATTAAGATCTTTTGTAATGTGGGCCATTAGCAGAAAACATATTAATCTAAACCAACACCCGACTCTCACAAATAAAAATTAAATCAAAAGCAGTTGTGCTTTCATGCCTAAATGGATGCATTGCACAAAATTTAGGTTTCGAGACAGAGATACTACTATTTATGTTCGGTGATAACATGCTTATTCATCTGCTTGCATATTATTTTATTATACAGGCCAAAAACGGCTATATTTTTAACCTTTTAATGTGCTTTTTGCAGCTTCCCCAGAGGCAGTGGCTTCACCGGGGAGCGAGTGGCTTCTCTTGTTTATTAGATCTGCTAAAGTGCTTCCGAGCTATGCACATTTTATCCTCTTAACAGTCAAATTAGTATATACTCCAGCAATTACTTAATGTTCTCTAATGAGATTTCCCATGAAGCAGCAGGATTCATTTATTTTAATGTGCCTTCTTCTCTGGAGCGTGTGCATCACTTCCCTGGGAAGAAGAGCCTTGAGCCACAAATAGAGAGGTTTGCTTGCCCCCCCTCCCGCCACAGAGTACCTTATTTTCACCAGCCAGGCTCCCGTCATCTTCTGCTGACCACACCTGCTAGTGTATGCCTCTTTCTGCCATTGTTCCTTATAGCTAACCACAGGATAAAAAGGGAAAGTGTTCCAACCAGTGTTTCCGAACCCTCCAGTCCACATTTTTGCTCCCTTCTGGCCCCCTAACACACCTGTACCAGTTATTTGGTGTTCTTGATTGGCTGGGAGCTGTGAGGGAGCAAAAATGTGAGCTGCCTGAGGGTCTCTGAAGCCTCGGCTGGGAAACACTGGTATAGACGGTGTGGAATTACTCTGCCATTGATTAGTCTTCCTAGTCTGACTGGTGCCGCTCTACGCCTGGAGCAGTGCCCTGCCAGCTGTAGAAACTCCTTACAGAATCAAGGACCAGAAGTTGGACTTGTAGATTTTCCTTATTTGTGAGGCTAATTGCTTTCCACATTGAAATAAAATGCATCCCCCCCTATAGGATTTATGAAATCTGGTTTCAATGTGTTTAAAAAAATGTAGGCCGCTTTATTTCGGTTCCTCCAGCCACGGTGAAATTAATACGTTCTCCAGCACTATGGGCTAACATGCAAGCTGGGGGTAGCTTAATGGACACACATACCTGCCCTTTAGATCCGCTGTTGAAAGTACAGACTGGGGCAACTTGTCTGGTTTTTTTTTGTGCAGTTCCTCCATTAGTGGCAACCTTCATTTCCACTTGAAAGCTGCACATTCTTTTCAGGGGGATTTTAAGCCATGCCAGTGAGCGGGGTCCTTGCGTTTATATCTGCAGAAGATGAGCAAAGTGTCCCGCGTGTCCTATTTGCCATAGACCACAGCTGGGAACGCGTTGGTTCGTATTTGAGAACTCTCCGAAATGTTTTCGCCCTGAGTCATTTTTGCTTTAGATACTAGGAGTCTCTGATGGAGTGGGAGTAGAATATAATGACCATTTTCGGATTTTTTCCCCCTCTCTCACTTTGCTTCCATTAAGATCTGGAACTTCAAAGCTGGTTTTTGTAATCGTCATGGGCTCCCCCAAGCTGACACTCCCTGTGACCTCTGTACCCCAGGCGGGATCTTCGAGCAGATGGAGGGTCCGGTCCCCATGGTCAGCGCAGAGGAGCAGGCCTTCAAATTCGCCGTCAACAACATCAACAGGAATAGAACGTTGTTACCCAACACCACGTTGACGTACGACATACAGAGGATAAACATCTATGACAGCTTTGAGGCTTCAAGGAAAGGTGAG
This sequence comes from Mormyrops boulengeri, assembly GCA_026781065.1. Classification (NCBI taxonomy): domain Eukaryota; kingdom Metazoa; phylum Chordata; class Actinopteri; order Osteoglossiformes; family Mormyridae; genus Mormyrops; species Mormyrops boulengeri. The sequence continues at coordinate 24,079,697 of JAODLD010000144.1, read as the reverse complement.
CCAGGCTTGAACTGTACATGCTTAACAATTAGTCAGAAGATTTCCCTGAAACTGTCCATCTTTTTGAGGTCAGGAAACCTTTGTAAGCCCTACTATGGTGAGTTCATGTCCAAAATAAATGCTTCCGCCTTCCATGTCAGAAGAGATACATTGCTGTAAGGTGGTCAACATGAGCGACACATTCTCAGGCTTACTTTCAATCAACGACTCCTACATCCAGAACTCAGGGAGGTCATCAATGACACCAGCGGATGCCAAGATTAAATAAAGACTGACTGTGGTACTCTTGAGTGCTGCTCCTGCTTCCCTCTAGCACAGATGGTCTGATATCTTTTTTGTCCACCCAATTTTAAATTTTATTAGAATTTACAATATAATGTTTACTCACCCATATCCTGTGATAGAAACGGGGTTGGGAGGAGAGTTGCTGTAATGGGGGGGGAGTAACATTATTCTAAGGGCCACTGACTGGCCACTGATGCCCCCCCCGGTTGGGAGACAGATAGGTGGATAACCTTTACATTGGTTGGAGTTTTCAGCCCAGACCACAAAATGATACCAAAGACTGGTAATACAACATGTATCTCAGCTGTGTTTATGCAGTATTGAAAGGCGTGTTAGCTCAGGGGGCAACACTGTAGCCTCATACCTCAGGGTTAGTGGTTTGAATCCTACCTCAGTCCTGTTATGTTGCTCTTGGGTCACCTGGGTTTCCTCTGGGAACTGCAGTTTGTAGACATGCAGCTAAATGGATTTGTATCCTGGGCATTCCCCGACTTGTGTCCTTCGTTTTTGGGGAGAGGTTCTAGTTTGTATGACATCAGCGGCATGTTTATGTATTTTATTGTTGTAGTTATGAAGCAGACCCTATCCCGTTGCTGTGGAAATGGTTGCCATGGCACATCAGAGCTAGCATGTTGTGATTGTGCTTTGCAGCCTAGAGTTTACCACTTCCTGTGGTTGTCTTGGGTCGCCCTGCCCGTCTCCATGCCCTCTCCTCTTCCCACAGCCTGTGACCAGCTGTCATTGGGCGTCGTGGCCATATTCGGGCCCTCCCACAGCTCGTCGTCGAACGCTGTCCAGTCCATTTGCAATGCGCTGGAGGTGCCGCACATCCAGGTGCGGTGGAAGCACCACCCTTTGGACAACAGGGACACATTCTATGCCAACCTCTACCCTGACTACTCCTCACTGAGCTACGCAATCCTGGACCTCGTCCAGTTCCTCAAATGGAAGACGGCCACCGTCGTCTATGACGACAGCACAGGTGGGAAATCTCAAAGTTTGATTTAGTAGCGATAATTATTCCCAGCTAGTTTGTGAGGTAGTAGAGTCGCACCACATGACAGTGAAATAATGCTGCTAGATTTCCTGGAAACTCCAAAAAAATTCTTTCCAGATCTTTCATGCTTGTCCAATATCCAGATTGCCAACCTATACATGATCTGAGGAAACCATTGTCCCTATACAGTACACATAATTTGTTTTTATGGTGACGGCAATCGCCTCTAAGTCGCCTGATGTTCTGATCGACTTTGAGGACGCCCTTAGCTGGGCAGTGTAGAGCTGGAGGAGAGGTGAGGGTCCAAACCTCATCGATCTTATTCCTGATACATTTTAAATTACAGTTCTGCTTTTTTTTGTGACCCGAACTTCCTCTCTTGGTATTTCCGTGCGGGAGGAATGCAGATGTTGCAATAGGCACTGAATGGAGACAAAAGTAACCTTCCCTTCTTTAATGTGACAGCTTTTACCAAGATTGGATAGCGCTTTTACCATTGCCATTGGCAACTGAGACGGTGGGCTTGGGTCACCTCAGAAAAACTTGTGTAATTTTCGTCAAGAAGATTGCATCTTTAATTAACTTGGAAGTGTATTTATCTTTCAGTTGGAGCAATAAAATATGATCTTAAAATGAAAATGTGGGGCTGGAATAAAAAGGTGTGGGGGGTGGGGTGGGGTGGGGGTAGGGAGGAGGTGAATCATCATATGCTAAGTTAGCTTTATCTCTGCTAAGTTAGCATTAGCCCTGCTAAGTTAGCAATAGCGCTCCTAAATTAGTGTTAGTTTTGCTTGTAGTTGTACTGTGACGCTCTCCGTGTGAATGTGGCGGCCGGGGATGTGACTGTGTTTGTGTTGCGCTAAGTTAGCATTAGCTTTCTGACGTTTGTTCCCTAAAGGTCTTATTAGACTACAGGAACTGATAATGGCCCCCTCCAGGTACAACATCAGGTTAAAAATCCGACAGCTCCCGCTGGATACGGATGACACGCGGCCGCTGCTCAAGGAGATGAAGCGTGGGAGGGAGTTCCGCATCATCTTCGACTGCAGCCACGTCATGGCTGCGCAGATACTCAAGCAGGTGAGAGCTCCACCCCATCACCTGGCTTATTATGGCTGCTGTGCTTTGCTGACCAATTAGAAGCAGGTATGCTGGAGGTCTCCACAGCTCGCCTAGCTGGGAGAACGCTGTAGCAGTTGTTAATGACATTTTGCTGGATTAAACGGTCACATCCTATGAGCACAGTACATCAGAGTGGTCTTACGTTACACTTTGGGGGGGGGGGGTCTGTTGTTGACCTTGAACCCTCAGAGGTTTTTTTTCTCCCAACTTTATACTAGTTTTTGGATTCACTCCCCTGTTGTCTTCTTTCTTTTTCTTTCTTTCTTTCTTTCTTTCTTTCTTTCTTTCTTTCTTTCTTTCTTTCCCTTTTCCTGTTTTGTGTGCTATTCGGTACATATGATAGTCATGCATTACAAAACAGCCACATCAGATGCCTTGGGCTGATCCTGTTACGAAAGGCACTATATAAAAATAATCTGAATTGAATGTAAATGTACTCAAGAGAAAATGGCTGTCTTCAGAGGCTGTAGGTGCCTCAGGGCCTGTACCTGTAGGTCATTTGCGATCCTGCCCTTGAGGAAAGGTCAAAGCCCTTGGGGAGAGCAGGGACTCTGATGGTCACATGCTCATGGTGGGGGGGAAATAAATCTTGTGGTTATTTATGTTCTGGCATGTCTGCCATCATCCAAGCACTGATTGCTGAACACCAGCTGTGAATATATGTCCCCTAAAATGCATTTTTATGTTTCTGTGTGGGACTGTTGTATAGTAAATATGACACATGGGGGGGGGGGGGGGGGGGGGGGGGGGGGGGGGGGGGGGGGGGGGGGGGGGGGGGGGGGGG
>JAODLD010000144.1:24063528-24075648 GCA_026781065.1 Mormyrops boulengeri | reverse complement strand
CGCTGTAATCAGCCTCGCCGCTTGCTGACCCCTTAGGAGCCCGAGCCTCACGTTCAGACGCCTCACCCCTGCACACCGACCTGGCTGTCAGGACAGATATGTTCACCCCGCTCCCCCTGCCGCCCCCCCGATCCTTCACTGTCCCAGCGTGCCCTCTGCGGCTGTCACTCCAGCCCCCTGCTTCTCGCCGGGCCCCCGCCAGCTGCACTGCCAGCCGCACTGTGCTCCCGTGTGCTGTTTACCCCTGTAGCGCTTTGTGCCGCCTGTCCACTTAATCTGGGAGCGCGGCAGCTATTTCTGGGAGTGCGACGGCGGACATGAGCGTGGCGACGTGCGCTGTTGGCTAGCTGGGAAAGTGAAAAAATAAAAATAGTCATGAAGGACAGGAAGCCAGTGGGCTTGAGGGCGGGGCTTGAGGAAGGGGCCTGGGCAGGGCTTGGAATAGGGTCTAGGGTGCTCTTCCCATCCTTTGCGAAGTCTTTCTCCCATGAACTACGTGCCTTTTTCCAAGCCCATGCCACCACAGTCAGGTGACTTAAATCTAAAGGTCACCGAACATGTCAATTAGTTAACATAAGTAGATTAATGCTTGGCTTGAGGTTTAACATGGAGAACAGAAGGGCAGTACAGCCCATTTGCATAACCTCAGGAGTTTAAAATGAATTATCTCCTCTATGGGTGAATAAAGCATTTACAGGTAGCTAGACTGAAACAGCAGGGGTTAGATGATCATTGTGTCATTTGATTTAGACCAGGGGTAGACAGTCTTATCCAGAAAGGGCTGCTGGGTTTTCACTGCGCTTCCTTAATTAGGTTATTAATTAAAGGGCTGGTTGGCTGAAGAGCGCTCACACCCGGGTTTGAACAGCTGATCTAAAGGTTACCCCAAAAACCTGCATTCACCAACACTGACCCATTGAGGATTAAATTGGCCACCACTGATTTAGACGCAACTAGCAGAATAAGAGAAAGCCATGCGACCCAGGTGATATTTTAATGAAAGGGACTCCATTCCAGTGTATTTCCTATTCACTTACAGCCATTTTTTAGCATAACCAAGGCAGAAACGACCAGGGACAAATCATTTGTGAGGTTACATGGGGAATAATCTGAGCTTTGGAGAAGCTGAGGACACATGCCCTGGTGACACACGTGTGCCCATGCTTCACATGTCCTCCTCCTGCCGCAATCATACCGGGAAGATGCTTCCTGTGCTGCTCAGCTCACGCTAAACACAAACCTGAATTGATGTTAGACCTGAGTAGGGTACTTGGCACAGATCACGCTTGGTTTTCGGTACCGGGTGGACAGCCAGCCAGGAAAAAGAAGCAGCGCTCGTGCTCCAATCGTTAAGGCTCGTTGACACCGTACAACAGCTCTGGGGCTCTCGCAGGCTCTCTCGGTAAGATGATCAGTCAGTGTCATGGCCTACTTACCCCACTCGCTCTCCTGTGCTTTCCTCTACAGGCCCTGGCGATGGGGATGATGACAGAGTACTATCACTACATCTTCACAACGCTGGTAACGTACCCTCCTGCTCATGCAAATGAAACCGCATCTGTTCTCTCCTTCCCCGTCTTATCGGATCACCGCTTGCGGAGTGAAATCCAGACCGCGATTTCGACAGCATGTGACGAAAGGATAACATAGATGGAGCCACGATAAGCCCCCCCCCCCCTTCTTAAAGTTGGCGGCCTTTGAAGAGGCGGGACAAAGAGACCGCGCTTACAGCAAGCTCTGTCGCGGTACGCCGTAATTTAGGCAGGAGCAGCTACCGGAAGGTGACTTGTCTGATTTTCAAAATAAATACTCTTTTTTTTTTAACCTCAGTTTTGAACTTCCTGGGATTAACGGTAATATTTATTCCCTCAGCTTTTATCTCGGTGTTCCAGCATCCATTTCGAGATGCAGCACATCGACCATCCGTACGTCTGCGTCGTTGCCGCGATAACGGAGAACCTTGGCGGCTGACACCTAATTTCCTCCGCCAGCACAGGCCCGATAACGTAACCTCGTTTTAGCCACCGCAGTGCCAAGCCAGTTTTGCTCTGCCTATCGCTTCCATCACCTGATATCTAGCTCCAAACTTCCCTCGCCAAGTTGGGAGACTTTATGAATTCTCCTCTCAGAGTAGAAGCAGAGAAACGCACACGCCCATTAGAGGGGTATCATGATCCCACCAATGTTAACCAGTAATGTATGAGCTAATAACCTTCTGCCGGTAAATTCCGATACTTAATAGACCTATTGCAAAAAGAGTTACATAAACAAATGATTCTGCAGTCACTGTGTGCCTCATGTCTTTCTGTGCAGGCTTCTAAATCGTGACAGGACTTTCCGTACCATAACCTGAGATAAATATATCCCTATTGACCCAGATGAGTATTAATCCTCGTTAATTTGGAGCAGCAAAGCTCCGCAGTAACGATGACCGATTCACTTCCTTTTATGTTTACACATTAATTTTTTCAGCACCTATAAATACTGATGAGCGTAGTCGCTGCTGATGGCGTGAACAATGCATGGATTAGATACAGTAATTCACAAAGGTCCTCAGAGGACAGAGGTGGGGCGTGGAGGTCCTGGGTGGGCGGGGTCAGCTGACCCAGCCTTTCATGCTCATGTAGCTGAGCACCGATGATATGAAAGGAGACTTCTGTCTCTCGGCACCAGGCCATATACACGGATCCAGGATCCCGACCCCGTCTGTGAACCTGTTGCTCGTCTTGTTGCCCTCTCGTTCTTCTCCTCCATCTCGCTAAACGTAAAGCCCAAATAAAGTCCCTGTCCTGCCCTCCCATGCTTGCTCTTACATTTTCCTAATCAGAGCAAGCCTTACAGACCTGTTTCCTGTTTACAAAACATAACACATTTCTGCGGCGGCGGATTGCCCAGCTCGGGCCCCTAGGCAATACTTTCAGCCTTTACTTCCCAAAACAATTAGCTATAAAACTATTAAATATTAGAAATGATAAAATCAGTTTTACAAAGTCAAAGAGAATGTGATGCAATCAGATCAGATCAGAAGAATAATAAACAGAGACCTCATTGAATAAACACATCACAGTAGCGGAGACCGTAACACATTACACGCTCATCCAACTGCATCACAATGTGCAAGACACATTTACCATAGATAGCATAGACAATATATAACTTTACAGAGAGGGGCACATTCAAAAAGAATATAAAACAAGTCTTTAGCATTAGAATGTTTTCCTCCATGCATTTTTGATAAAAACAGACTCAGTGTGACAGAAAAGACTATGCATACGCATAGCACAAAATGCACAAGGGTATAAAAAGTGCGCCAAAAAGGAGATACATTTAAATTTGGTCTCCATTCAGTTTCAACCAATCACCAACTTGCAAACATATAAATGGCCAATAAAGGGTCACTTCTAAAAAATTATAATAAAAAAGGGCCCTCTGGTCCCTCTGGGCCCCTAAGCTGCATCCTTGGCGAGTCTGTTCATTATTCTGTCCCTGCATTACTGCCACGACTGGTTAATCACTTTGCGTTTGAAGCGAAACGTATTTGGAATAATTATGAGAGAAAAACTTCTGCTTTAGTCCCTCCTTCTCCACTCGCAAAACATCCTCTGTTCAGCTGAAAGTAAAAACACAGAGATTACTCATTTTATTAATGGAGTGTTTATTTAGAGAGGAAAAAAACACACAAGGATATAAAAAGATTATATGTTCTTAAGTGCCGACTCATTATTCCTTCCTGCAGTTAATGTGTCAGAAAACATCTACGTTATTACGTTTTCACTAGAAGGTACGTTAATGGAGTAGCGGGGACACATGAGCACTCTGATCGGACTCCATGCCAGCGTCTGAGAGAAGGGAGAGAGGTCTGTGTGGATAGAGAAGCAGTGCACGTCTCGAAGCTTTTTTAACACACCCGGTGGGGGGCTAATTAAATATCCTGCCCCACCCGTTCGGAGGGACTTTAAAAACATCTATTTCAGAGACACCGTGCTGATACCTATCTCTCCATCTGTGCCGGGGGTGTTTTCAGCATCGTTTCGGTAGTGGCTCTGACAGGGAGGTACTGCAATCCTTTTGGACGGTCCCATCTGTAGGCAGGCCCCGAAGGAGGCCGACATAAAGCTGGCATTGTAGCCGCTAATCCCTGGTCCTATTATTTCTTAGTGATCTCATCACTTGGTTAGGACTCAGTTTAGGGCCTCATCAGGGACTTGTCTACGTTTTATGGGCTGCGGATATAATTTCTGTGGCTATACAGCCTCGTCCTCTTTGCTGGTCACCTCCTATCATTGTGTTTGTCCCTGTTGTTGTCTCTCTTGGTGACAATAAACCTTGATCACCGGCACCCGCTAATCGGGATCTTTTTGTCTCCTACCCTAAAGGATCTCTTTGCCCTGGATCTCGAGCCATACCGCTACTGCGGGGTGAATATGACCGGCTTCCGCATCCTGAACGTGGAGAACCCTCAGGTGGCCTCTATTGTGGAGAAGTGGTCGACGGAGAGGCTGCAGGCAGCCCCGAAGCCGGAGTCGGGCCTCCTGGACGGGATCATGACGGTATGGGTTTGTTTTCCTGTTTTCTTTTCCCCTTTTGCTTGGCCTTTGTGGAGAGGTGCAGTTCATACCGTGTGTCTTAGTGGACGCCTGTTTGCTTGGCCGTGAGTTCCCATCGATCCCCGTTTTATTTGCTCACCTTTTTCGGCGGAGTGAACCGCGCCGGCAGGCTGGCAGAAATCCAATCAGCACAAATTCCATTGCTGATACCCAAATAACAAGGAAATCCGCGCTAGGGTTTTGGCTAAATAAGAGCATAGCCCATCCAAACTCAAGGAGCATAGACACAATTGGAATTTAATACCGATTTTAAAATGAATTTATTATTAAATTGTGCCTAAAAACCAAGAAGGGGCTCTGTTTTTTGGTGTAAGCAGTCTAACCGGCTTCAGTATCACAGTATTGAAGGCTTCATTTGAACTTAAATTAAGCAGTTGAATAGTGAAACACTCCTGTCTTTACACATCACACAAATATATATATGTATATGTGTGTGTGTGTGTGTGTATGCCACAACTGATTCGCTACTACCTACCCGTATTTTTTATTTTTCTACTGTGCAGAGATGGCAGAATCCCTGAATGCAGTATTTTTTTCACACAGCTGCCAGGATAATTTATGGCCGCAGTGTTTAATTGGTTCAGACTCTGTTGCGTTTCCCCCTAATACACCGCAGATGCACAGGCTTCTGATTTTGTGTTGCTAAAGGCTGAAAGCTGCCTTCTGCGAAAGGGAATCATGAAAACGGACGGGGCTATTTAAATTACCCGTCTGCTCCTGGTGATATTTTTCTTGGAAAAACAGCATCCAGAAGTCATCCATTAGGATATGGTGTGGCAATTGTTTTCAAATCCATCAGGTGTCTGACCGCTTGGCCTGTGATGCGGCTCAGTCACGCAAGACCCTAACGAGGGGGTGGCCTTACGGCCAAGCGAAAGGACTGAACTGCTTTGACAAATTGTTCTTGCAGCAATTGGCATTTAGCAGAATTTATTAGTAACAGGCGGTAAGCAATTAAAATGGATCACATTTAGATGCATTAGCACCATTCATTGTGGTTTCAAACTCAACCCTTCTAATTTCTGGCTGCTTTTATTAGGGAAAAGAATGGATTTCAGAGCCCTCAAACAATGTCTACATGAGTGTAGTTCACAAGTGATGCAGTAAGAGTGTATCCACGTAGCTTGGATTCTCCAACATCTCAGTCTGAGAAAGTGGTCCTCATGGCAGCTGCCTGCTTTAGCAGATGCTGAATTGACCGCTTGTCTGTGGTTTACTGGGTTGATTGACCCTGTGCCTGACTGCTTCCCTTCATTCCAGACAGACGCGGCTCTGACGTATGACGCGGTCCACGTGGTGTCCGTCTCCTACCAGCACGCGCCTCAGATGACCGTCAACTCTCTGCAGTGCCACCGTCACAAGCCCTGGAGGTTCGGGGGACGGTTCATGAGTTTCATCAAGGAGGTACTGAAGGCCGTCATGCTTGGGGGAAGTGGGGAGTCCGAGCACAGGGTCCGAGTGGGGGATCCAGGCAGGACACAATCTCTGTCCTCTTGAACTGTTCCAAACCGACGTCCTTCACCAACTGAGAATGCATTAGTGACTCTAAGCTTTTCTCCCAGGGGGTGCTAGGTGAGAGCCCCCAACCAATCATTAATCCATATAAATAAATAGCCAAAATATTTAATTAAATACATTTACAATGCATTGATATTATTACACATCGATTCTAACATAAGCCAAATTTTCAAATATAACTTTAAAAAATATTGAAATTTTATTGGACTCGGTATGTTCAAATAGCATTTTCATCTGACCAGTAGGGGGTGCAATTGAACCCTAAAATTGCCTATGTGAGAATGCTTGATGGAGGGAACAACCTGCTCACTACAGCACCAAGGGATCGGCGTTGATGACATCATAACCTGGACATTACTCTCCAGCTTGAATAGTGCCCCTCTGTAGAGGCTGCATAATGTTAGAAATTCACCCTGCACCATAACAGAGTAAACATGGCTGTGGAGGTGAACACTGATACCACATTTTATACTGTTTTACCAGCCTTTGTGCTGAATGTTAAGCCCCATAGAATTATAAATAATGTCAGTTAAATAACATATTTTACACAATGCTAATTTAATGCAGTATGCCTCACAGCTATCAGGCATTTTATTCCATTTTGCATGTGCCTGTTATGTTATGTATGCATATGGCTGAAAAGTACTTTGTAAATTTCCCAGGAACAGTGCATGCCCCAAAGCAGCACCGTACCTTTAAGAAACACAATAATCCTCGTTATCTGTCAGCAATGTGTTAAGGCTGATTACATTCGGGTTTATTTTCCTAAATTAAAACAAGTTTGTTAATTCTACTCTGCTTTTGTTCTCCTGGCATTTTAGATGTGTGTGTGTGTGTGTGTGTGGTTGGGGGAGGGGGATCTTACTCTGTTTATCGCGAAACAGCCTAACGACAAGTTAGAGAATGGAGTTCCCATTCAGAGTACAGCTTTCAGGACCTGGTCAGCACAGGTCGGCCAAGACGCAGCTTAAAAATGATGGCGTTCAGTTATGCTGCAGAATGACTCTCCTTTCTGATGAGTCTGATTATTATAAGATTATATAAATGATTATATATAAACTCAGAGGCTGACAGCGATTATAACAGGCCGACCGGGGCGCATGTGCCTGAGATGTGTCTGCGTGTGCTTGATAAACCAGAGCCATCCGCATGACACCTGAATCTCAGTGCCTGTCAGTGCTGGTGCAACTGGCATCTGTTTTGACCCCCCAGGGAATGTGACTCACTCTCTGCCGGGGGAGGGGAGGAGCTTATCTATGAATCAGAATGGAGGGCTGTAATGGGTTTTCTCCTGCGCCGCATCAAGGCGGGGTGGGGGGGGGCGACGGTCATTAATTGATCGAGGCTCGCCGGCGAGACGTGTCTGAGCCACGTGGGTGTGAAGCATGATTAAAAGGAGGTGGCGAGGACTTGTGTGTTGTGGGGGTGGATTATAGCCAGGGGGCCAATGCGAACATGTCCCCATGTCTCCACAGTCTCACTGGGAGGGGCTGACCGGGAGACTGGTGTTCAACAGGACCAGCGGCCTGCGGACCGACTTCGACCTGGACATCATCAGCCTGAAGGAAGATGGGCTGGAGAAGGTGGGGGAGGGGCCAGCAGGCTGATCCAGAGGCCAGGAGACCATCCACACATTCATACATGTACAGTCATATACATTATTACCACTGGCCAGAGGTCTTGGGGGAGTCCCCAGTGAGGAGCTACCTGTTTGAAATAACACAAGATTATATATTTTTTTTGGGGGGGGTGAAGATGGTCATTTTAGGGGGACCACCCAGGTGCATATGTCCTCTTGTGGGGGGGGTCCCCTGTGTCCTTTAGTTCGAACACTGGTCATGCACAATACGTGGTGATGTGACAGATGAGGCTTTGACGGCCATGGGTTTCCTGGGCCACATCGGTTAGTGTTAACCCGAAGAGAGCCAATGCATACTGTACCTGACAGGAAGCGGGGGCGGGGTTAAACCAGCCGCTACCGAACAGGAAGAATTCACACCCCGCTGCCTTGGATAATGAGCTCCTTCAGACACACCTTTTGTGTTTGTGGCTCCGCGATGTTGTAATACTTCTGTCTCCGTCTGTAGAGGAGAACTGGTACGTTGCGATCTGTGTTCAGTGGTATAATTTACCTCCTAACAAGGTACAAAATGACTTATGCGATTGTAAGTTAGTGGGCCGTAAAGCAAATTGGATTGTTAACTGCGGATTTTGCTAACGACTATCCGGGGTCACGTGTTAAGCTGCCCGTGGCAGCGAGGTGTCTCCGCACTGTTAAACTTATTAGGGCCGTAGGAAGAGGCACAGGTGTCGCCGCGGCAACACTGCAGCATTCTGGAATCTTCAACTAAGGTTCTGTTCCATTAGCTACTGGGCTAATTTGCCCGTAGCTGTTTTTTTTTTTTGTAAAACTGTGCATTACAGTATAGACACACGCACCGCACGCATGTATTGTTAAAGTGCCCACAAGAGTCACCTGTTAGTGAGACATGTTATCATTTCTCAATGGGGAGCTGCTGATACCCTCTTGCCGATATCCATCACTCACTCTGATTTATTGCCTTCCGGATCCTTCCACGGCTTCACTCCCCACCTTACTTGCTTCAAATGTTCCTGGGGGAAAGAAAATGGTCAGTGGCCTAAAAAGGAATTTAAGCCTATTTGTCACATTTCAAGGGAATTGTGCCAATATCTGCTGCACCCCCCCCACCCCCCCCCCACCCGAACGGATGCGGGCAAGCTTCAGCTCGGTTGCGCTTAATTGAATATCCACTCGCATTTCATACTCTTATCAAATTAGAACTTTCCGGAATGGAGAAGCCTCTTGATTGCAGGCCTTAATATCGTTAAAAGGCGAAAAAAAAAAAAGTTGGAAATCTCGGCTTTGTGCAACGCCAAAATAAGTTTGGATTCACTGCTTCGGATAATCACGTTCAATGAATTGAGTTAATTGTGCGCAATTAGGAAGAATGGCCCAGCGTGCTGAGCGGAAGGCAGTGCTGCGATATTTTTACGGCCCGCTTTTTGCAGAGTCGTTCCCCTCTCGCAAGCTGTAAGTAATATTCCTTTCAGGAGGCACCCGCTCCACTTTCAATCAGTTCTCTGGAGCGAACATCGTTTCCTGCGCCTTTTCAGCCCCCCCACCCCCGGCAGCGGCTGCTTTAAAAACCAGCCCCATGAGAGTTTTTGCCGGCTAGGGAGGCGGGACTCCGGTCTGCGTCTTCTTTCTCTAAACGTTTCCCTTTGATACCCAAAGGGCCGTTTTCGAACGTGACCGTGACTCCTGGTTTTGCTCAGATGTGGACCTGGGCCTTCAGTAAAAGTGATCAGGCCCCCCGTTCTCTCCCCGCTCGGGGCAGACACCCCCCAGTAAAAACCAAAAAATATGCATTACTGCGCTCCCTGAAATGTAAATCGTGAAGGCCCGTCCCAAAAAGGCCGTTTAGCAAGGAGAAATGATTGTTCCGTCAAGCGCACTGTTTTTTTCCAGGTCTTTCAAAGCTTAGGTCCTCTGTATAAACCTCCGTAGCAAAACGATTAAATTATTTTTTGTCATAATTTTAGAAGAATGAATATTTATGAGTCAAGCATATTTACCGCATCGGCGCACTGATATTTAATCTTCCTCGCGTGGAATCGCACGTGGGAGCGCATGCGCACAAATGGGCACACTTCCGTGTGCAAAAGGTGGGATGCGACACAACACCCACCCACCGCTGGTTCATTCACAAAACTGCCTCAGCTGTCCTGTCTCAGTCCGCCGCCAAAGCTGAGTCAGAGCTGTGATTTCCAAGGTGCTACAGAGCTTTGTACGGCAGCCAGCTCCATCGTTTGCTGATGGCTTGTTAGTTTGCTCGTCTAATTATTTTGAGTTTAGTGAACTACAGAGGGGATTTAAGGATACTGGTGATGCTAGCAGCTCCACCGGGTCACAGAGCGCACGATGAGACCCTCTGCTCTCTGGGCTGCTCCGCCTTCTTGTTTTTACTTGCTTCCCATTGAGTTAAGTCGCTTACTGATTGACCGAATGCTGATGCCCCACCCACCATGGGTTCTTATAGTCCATTTCTCTCTTCAACCAAGTGGGGAATGTTGTTCTCCGGCATCCCCTGCTAGCCGCCGCCAGGCTCACACCTCTGTACACGTGGCGCCCTTTAATTTCCATGAAAGACACCCTGGCATCAAAAAACATGCTGCCCGGCTCTGCGCCACAGAAAAGGCATATTCAGGTCACGCCCCATGCTCTGAAAGGGATGATTGACTGCATTTCTCCCACAATGCACCTGGAAAGTGGCGCCTATTAAACAGCTGTCAGCACTTGTGTTTAATAACAGGAAAAATGCCGCCGAACAAGTCCCTGGAAGTAGTTGATGAGATGAAGGATTTCATCCGAAAAGCTGTAAAGCGGCATTATTTTTCAAAATTCTGCACATAGCTTATCGTAATATGCACATTATATATGATGATTATACTCACAGGATAATTTAATGGCTTCTTATTCAATAATTGGAGCAGAAATTTCCCTTGTGCATATGAACCACCATACAGATTGAACTCATAGCTTCAACATTGTTACGGAGACTATATATCAGACTGCATTGAGAGGAACCCATTCTCTTATGGCAGAATGGTAACCTAATCAAGACAGATTAATTGTACTTCCTGTGGGGCATTACAATTGTGAGTACTTTCACAATGTATGAAAAAATAAGAATTGTCTAAAGTATAGGCATAGAAGTCAGGCATAGATGTGCAGTGTGTAGCTCAGTGGGTTTGGATGCTGTGCTTGTGATTAGATAGTTGCTGGTTCAAAGCCCAGGGTCGGCAGACTGATTTCACCATTGGTGCCTGAAGAAAGACCTTGCCTTCTCCAAAAGAAATATCTATGTTGTTTCAAATTATAGTGTCTAATAATTAAATAAAATGTAAACAGTTGGAAAATGACAGAGTTGCACTGTCAGATGCTACACGCGTAGCTAACAATGCAGGGTCCAGCATCCAACAGACGGGCCTTCAGAGGGCCGTGACTGATTCTGTATTGTTCTCCATGTCTCCCCCCCACCACCCCCCCACCATTCACAGGTGGGGAAATGGAGTGCATCAGGGGGCCTCAACATCACTGAGGTTCCCAGGAGGAAAGGGATGAACGTCACCGACTCGCTGGCCAACCGCTCCCTGGTCGTCACCACTGTGCTGGTAAGGCTCCCACGCCAGCTTGTCCTTAACTTAACAGGAAATGAAGGGACAGAAGAGGAGAAGGCGTAAAGGAGAGCTGAACGGAGTCCTGCGTGGCCATGCTGAGAACAGCCAGCTCATTTCCTGACGCATTAAACATTCATATGGGCCGGGACTTCTGTCATCCAAAATTTTAGGCCTGTTATCTTATGCGCTATCTTATGAGTTATGTTATCTTATGAGTTTTGAATTTTTAGTAATTATAGAGTGACAAACTGTTTAAACAGGGCGGGAGTACAAAACCTCGAGAGGTGAGTGCAGGTGTTACATACGCATGGGTGGCGTGCGACTCATTCTGAAATAATTTCGAGTTCAGAAGAGTCAGGCCCAGTAGCTCAGCAGATGCTCGGGGGAATCCCAGGTTTGTGGGCGGGGGGGTCGGATGGCTCCCCCTGGGGCAAATCGGGTGCCAGGGCATGCGGCATGAGAAGGAGGCAGAGTTACACATCTGTGACCTGTCTCGTAAACGTGAAGTGTGTGTTTGTGTGGGGGAGGGGGGATTTAAATATATTCGAAGCTTAGTCTTGTCGCTTCAGGATGATTCCGAGGCAGGGAGGGTTGATAAAAACACACACCAAGTTACAGACAAATTACAGAAGAGTGGATGGTGTGGAGGATGTCAAACTATTAATATCAGCAATGAAAACATGCCATCATTCCGTTCCATAGAGATACACCCGGCGGGGGGGGGGCGGGGCGCGGCCGCCGCCGCGCGGGGGGGGGGGGGGGGGGGGGGGGGGGGGGGGGGGGGGGGGGGGGG
>JAODLD010000144.1:24052504-24063116 GCA_026781065.1 Mormyrops boulengeri | reverse complement strand
CCCCCCCCCCCCCCCCCCCCCCCCCCCCCCCCCCCCCCCCCCCCCCCCCCCCCCCCCCCCCCCCCCCGGGGGGGCGCTGGGTGCATTGCCATGGTCCCCTGTGCTCCCCCCCTCCGGTCAGACGGATCTGGAGAACACCCAAAGTTCGCCCCCCCCCCCCCCACATTTTCACAGTCCTCGCATTAATTTTCATTGTGTCTCCAAGCCAGCTACATACCACCGTTATCCGAATGTTCACATTACCGGAGAGGGAGATCCGGGGAGGGGCCTCTGGGCGGGTGTTTGCGGACGCAGCCATAGCCATGTTTGAGTGTAAAATGATTAATAGCAGAGCTCTCGGGGGCCTAATGATGGAACGTCTGACGCTCTCATCGGTGCATAAATAAGACAAACTCGGGTGGTTTTATAGAGACGGGTTTATGCATTTGGAAAACAGATTAAGATATTAAGTGCGATCTCCATTGTGTATTAATTGTCTACACTCCACTGGCTGGAAGGATTTCTTATTTTGCAGCTCCACCCCCCACTGATGTGCATCGCACAGCCATGGAGATAGAGGCAGAAAGTGTTCTAAGTTCTAAGTGTTCTAAGTTTTCAGTATAGACCTCCAGGAGTTTGGAAGGCAGGTAGCAGTGATTCTCCTCTCCTTCATTTGTAAACATTTTTGAATTCAAGAAAGAGGCTGAGCTGGTGACTTTCCAGTCTGCTGGGTTTGCTGGGCTCTGCCCCTTGTGTTCACCATGGAGAACATCTCAATCATAGCTCAGCCTGCCTGGAGCTGAAGGCTCAGACACATTGGGGCTTAGCTGTGGGAGCTAGTGCAGATGACTTTGTGCCTCTGCGCTGGAAGATCATGAGATATATCTCATAACGTTTGGCTGCGCCTCAAAATTTCAATGGTTGTTCTAATTTGATCTTTAACCTGGACTAATGGTGATCTTATGGATCTTCTATACTGGACCACTGGTGATCTTACGGATCGCTTAAACTAAATCAGTGGTGATCTTCTGGATCCTAAAATTAGACCAATGGTGAGCAGTTGAATGTCTTAAACTAGACCATTGGTTTAAATTAGGTTTGAGACCTCATAACTCATCTTTCCTACCAGAATGTGTATAGCAGCTTTGATATGGGGGGGGGGAGGCACAACCCAGACAATAGTCTGTCAGATATAAATGCTCCATACACTCCACCCACACATCAAATCTAACCCTTTGTATTTACTGAAGAAACAGCTCTGCTTCAAGAACAAAGGAAGTAAGATAAATGTCCCATTCTTCAGCTCCTCCCACACACCACGCCCCCTCCACAATAACCAGCAATCCTAGGGCCTCAGTGATCTTCTGAAAAGCATTTCCGTGGCATTTATTTTGTCATTCCTAGGTCGGCCTTTCTCGTACAAACATCTGGTGGTGGAGATGCAGACGACAGGTTTTGAATTAATTGCCAGACTAGGGGTGTATGAAATGAACATCTGTTTGTGTTGAAGTAACAAACAGCATGAAAGCCTTGTGAGTCGTAGCACAAGTCCAGTACTGAGGAGCCCAAAATGTGCAACAATGCGCTGTTACTATGTAGGAGTTACTATGTGGTGAAGCAGGTATCTGATCCTGAGTAGTTTGACTCTCTTCATGGATTTGCAGGGGAGTACTCATGTTTCTGCATATGAGCATTCGTTGTAAAGTTTATATGTGCTTTGTTTTAATAACTTGTGTATGATGTGATCATTTCCCCCTTCAATAAAAGCTAAGAATTTCACTCAGAGAAATTTCTGAGTTCACTCTCAGACCTTAATCATAAGGTCTTCAAACTCTTTGCAAGGGTAACAATCTCACCATTTCTCACAAGTTAAAGCCCTTCAAGTTACAGCAGTGTACATCTTATGCAGTATTTTCAAAATCTTGAAATAAGTCTTTGTAATTGAGCGAGACTGAAGCAAATATTACTGGCAAGCTTAAATGTTACTGTGTGAACAGATTAAGATTAGATGCTAGAGCTATTTGAAATTTGATCCCATTTTCCGAAAAGCTGTGGCTGATCTATCAAGTCGCTGAGCTTCTGTTATGGCAATCAAATAGTCTTTTGAGCTTGCCGTGACTTATGTGTGTATGTATTCATCTGTAGGAGGAGCCCTATGTCATGTTCAAGAGGTCTGACAAGGCTCTGATGGGCAACGACCGGTTTGAGGGCTTCTGCATCGACCTACTGAAGGAGCTGGCTAATATACTGGGCTTCAGCTACGAGATCCGCCTGGTGCCCGATGGAAAGTACGGCTCTCAGGATGAGAAGGGCCAGTGGAACGGCATGGTCAGGGAGCTGATGGAGCATGTGAGTTCCGGTACCATCTCTGGGGCGGGTTATGGGTTAGAGGTTAAAGGTTAAAGGTCATGTATTCAGCCTTGATGGCAGAAGTAGCAATGAAGCAGGACAGACAAACCAGTAAGACATACACTGTATTTTTGCTATACCTGACCTTAAAATGCTTTTCATTTATATGGGAATTAACTGGTTCCACTGGGAGGGTTTGTAAAGCCAACTGGTCATAAGTGGCAGAAGGTCTCATCTCTTACATGTTCTTGACAAGCTGCACACAATGAGTGTACTGTCTCCTAACTCTTGCAGTGAAACTTTGCTTAATGTCGTGCTTTATCCCGAGAGAGAAGCAAGGTCAGTCCATCATAGTGGCAGCACTTGAAAGATTGTTTTTATTTTTGTGCGAGTGAAGTCAAGTTTCTCTCAATGGCCACCAAGTTTTCTCGTGAAGAAGAGTGCAGTGTTTGCAGAGATCACAAGCGGACATGCCTCTGCTCGCAAAAACAGCTTGTTTTTTTATATACCTGACGTTTCTGTGGATTGGTAAAGGCAAACTGAGAGGAGAAGCAGGCTGTGGTCCTTGCAGTTGCATCTCCGTGTGCAGACGATCCATCGGCTGGTCATGTGCTGCATCTACCAGAACCTTCATGAGCAGCACAAGCTGTCAGCAGTGAAGCTTGCATCAACGTGTCAGTAAACGCGACCAGGCAGACAAATCACACATGGCCTCTCTGTCGAGTTTTAGGCTCCTTCAAATTTTTCTTCTGATTTTCACCGTAGCTGCAATTGAAAATTCTTTGTTTCTATTCTCCGGAATAAAGGATGGTGTTTTTTCCAGCTGACATAATCACACACGGCCTTTCCACCAATCTGTGGGTTAGGAGAAGCTCAACTACTGCATTTCCAGCATAATAGCAGCCTTAGAAAGCCGTCAGTAAGTTAGTCAGTGTGATTGAAGTACAGACGCTCCTCTACTTACAAACTTTCAACTTACGCACTTTCAGTCATACCTGTACGAACGAAGAGGACCATGAGTCCAAATTGTGTTCACTGGGCTCCCGTTTCCTGTCCAAAACATCAATTTTTTTTTCTGTGCTCCAGTTCCGCTTAGTACAACTTCTGGCCGCTACTCCCGCCGTGCAGCAGCGCAGCGTGCATACTCCCAGCATCCTACTTCTTAGTACTTGCATACTGTACACCCTTAAAATGATGTTGAATAACGACTTACGAACATTTCAAGATATGGACTGTCGTTCGGAACGTATCTCGTTCATAAGTAGAGGAGTGTCTGTACTTACAGGTTGACTGAGACTATTGGAATAAGACATTTTTAGGGCATGTTTAAATAGGTCTGTAGATGTTTTCCGCCCTGGACTGGCATCTCATCCAGGGCATCCCCTACATCTGGGGTGGCCAACCTTATCCACAAAAGGCCGGTGTGAATGCAGGTTTTTGGGGTAACCTTTAGGTCAGCTGTTCAAAGCCAGGTGTGAGGACTCTTCAGCCAATCACTCCTCTAATTATTAACCTGATTAGGGAGTTGCAGTGAAAATATGCATACCCAACGGGCCTTTCTGGACAAGAGTGCCGACCCCTGCCCTTTGTGCTTTGTAATGCCTGGGATAGACCCCAGGCTCCCCGCAACCCTGTTGTGGCTATGGATGGATGGATGGATGGATGGATGGATGGATGGACAGGCAGATGTATTTTTAAATTAGGGATTGTGGTAAGCCACATTTAATGAATTTGTGAGGTATGCTCTGAAATATCTCATGTCATCTCATTTTTGGAGAAAACCCTGTAACGTTACGCATCACACAAGCATGTGTGTCTACAGCGCACCCAAGGGCACCCATGCGTCATTTCATTGTGTATCTGAAATCGGATGCCTCGGTACCCGGAGCTTGGGTATCCATTTCCCCTCTGGGTCTTATCGCGCGATGGGTTCCCCTACGCTGGCTCCTTATCGGCACCTCCGTGCCTCACTGCCGAGCCTCCTGTGTGTTTTGGTGTGTGTGTGTGTGTGTGTGGGGGGGGGGGGTTGGGTCATTCTAAGCTTCATCACCTCCCTCTCCTGCTGGTGGCAGATAAGCTGATATCGACGTCGTCAACCCGAACAGCAAACCTGGGAACGTGCTCTGAGACCTGAACCCCCCTCCCCACCCCCAGGCTGCTTTGAAGCTTGGTAAGAAACCCTGTTTTCAAGCCAGTGAGCTGGGGGCTTTATCTGTTAACCGAAATGGCTTTGGTCCCCGACCGCATCGCCATTTGCCCCACCTCCCAAATGACGTCTATGCTTCACGCGCCCCCCCCCCCTCCCCCAAATGCTGACGAGCAGCCCTGCCCTTCTGGTTGCACTTTACAAGGTCTGTCTGAAAACAGGAGACCACCCTATGGTCTAAACAGCAGCCCAGAGGTCCTGTAAGGGGAGGAAGAAAGTTTATTAACGGTTGCTGTCAACATTATTTATTGATTCAATTTTTTTGCCATCAGAGCTTTTTATTAACCTCTAAAAATTTCATTATCTGTTCATCAGCCTGGACAAACAGTGTATATTACTACACAGGACCTCACAGGGCAACTTGGCTAAAGAACATCCTGTTTGTGGGTTTTATTGCTTTGCAAACACAAAAACAGCAGACTGACCCGACATTTTTTTTTTTTGCACAGACTGCCACTTACCCACAAGGCTGTGTTTTGAGTGTGTCACAGTGCCACCCTGAATAAATCACAGCTTCATTACCGAATTACAGACGTCCCTTTGCCCCCCAAATCTATTATCGGGCACCGTGCCTGTGTCGCTCATTGGAGACCGCAGAACGCATTTCCATTTGTCCCTGTGAGTGACTGAGGGAGATGGAGGGGGAGTGCATGTGTGAGAGTGTGGTTTGTGTGGAAATGAGCAGAAGCGAGAGTCTCAGTGAGTGTAAACACAGAACAAAAATGCTCAATGTAACGCGGCACTAATTAAGTGAAAAAGATACAGGGCTTATTTGCCTTTATCATTTTCTCACAAAATGCACTATAAGCCAAAGGGCATTGTGGGAAAAAAACACCAAATGATGCAACAGGCCTTGTTAAACTTGATTAGCTACAACAGATGATCCCATTAATCGCTGTACGATGGTTGGATTAATAATGAGCTTAGCTATTCATTTGTTTTCCACTCCGCAGAAATTAATTCACGCTCCGGTCGAGACGAAGGGAGGATAGAGAGGGCTACCACTCGACTAGGTCCCCATCTGGATGGAGTTGTGTCTGGGCTGTGCCAGCATGGGGAATCCTAGGCAGTTGTTAACAACGGTGGGCTAAATGCTGCTGCAGCCAAAGAATGGATTTTGTGGCTAGTTTTACCGCTTGGCATTCACTTACTGTTCAAAGCATGAAATTAGCAGTAGGAATAATAGGCTTCACAATTCATTAATTATCCCTAATTATCTTTCAGAGGTGGCAGTAAAAGGTAAAGGCAGTGATTAGAAATTAAAGGAAAATGTTATTTTATGGGAGCTGGGCCATATTGGTGTTTCTGGAATATGTGAATGTTGTTGAGATGTACTTTACTTAATGGGTCAGTTTATATGGAAATTCAATTCGGCTCTTCCGCTCTGTTCATTGTTGTGTGTTTTTTCTGAATAAATGGTCAGCAGGTAGCACAGGTAGGATGGAATCGGGCAAGCCTCAGCACTCTGTCCTCAACAGGAGTTTGTGCTACGCTGCTGTGGCGGCCATTTTGATAAAACAGCCAACGCCAGCTGCTGGGGGCAGATTAAGTAGGCCTTTCTGTCTGCCTAGCTTTGAGGGGGAAAGTGCGAAATAGACTTGGCGTAGTAGACTGCACAAGGTCGCTGACAGGTCAGTGAGTAGGCAACCCTTCGGCTGTATCAGAG
Source organism: Mormyrops boulengeri (assembly GCA_026781065.1). Taxonomy (NCBI): domain Eukaryota; kingdom Metazoa; phylum Chordata; class Actinopteri; order Osteoglossiformes; family Mormyridae; genus Mormyrops; species Mormyrops boulengeri. The sequence goes on along the minus strand of JAODLD010000144.1, from coordinate 24,056,916 downwards.
TGTCTTCGTACAGTACAGCATGGGTGATGCTGGCTAATGCTGCTAGCTTCACCTTCGGATGCCCGGTTTCTGGCAATGTGCTGCACTGGGCGGAAGGAGCCGTCGAACGACTAAGGTCTCCTAAACCATAAAGGGTTCTTGGGGAAAGGGGGGTGGGGGGGTTGCTCCATATTGGAACGAGCCCCCCCGATGCTGGGAAGCAGCTGGTTTCATTAACCTCCCATTCAGCCCATGAGAGAGAGGGGTGGAGGTGAGGTGATGTAAATTGTGACCTTCTAAATATACAGCAGGTTGTGTAATTGGGGACGGCTCCTTTCCATCAGGCCCCTGCTGGAGACACCACGTGGGGCCTGGAGATGCTCTCATAATAGGAAGGGAGGACTGACCCCCCCCCCCCAGAACAAGAAGATGGAAAGGAAGAGCACCTGCACCTTCTGTGATATCTTTTGAAGGAAATCTCCTCCTATGTTCCTACATTGAAGTGACCCATTAAAGTTGGATTTAGTACCATCCCTCAGTGGAGGAGGCGTGGTCTTCGGCACAGCAGTGATTCCGGCATTTTCCAGACGGGCTCTGTTTTTGCATTAGCGGCTCACAGCTCTGCTTGTCTGCTGAAAACTCCCCCTTGCATCTCGCAGACTTGGCCCGCAGTTTGTGAAGGATTTTCGGCACTGTAGAGATACCGGCCCGGCGCCACACGAAAGAGGAGTGCCTTGGCGGATTTCAATGTGTTGCCCCTGGAGGTGCTAGCAGCATGTCTGTCTTTCTTCTTGTGACAGGAGAGACCCAGCAGGCTGAACCAGCACACTCCACAAGCTTGAGTTAGCCATCTGCACCAACAAGATGAAGGACATACTTGGGTTCTCCCCATCTAGAATGATGTAACCGTGTTTCCCATCTTCCTTTCAGAAAGCTGACTTGGCTGTGGCACCCCTGACCATCTCGTACCTCCGGGAAAAGGTCATTGACTTCTCAAAGCCCTTCATGAGTATGGGCATCAGCATACTCTACCGGAAGCCCAACAACACCAACAGTGGCTTCTTCTCCTTCCTTACTCCCATGACCCCTGACATCTGGGTGTACATCTTGCTGGCCTATCTGGGGGTCAGCTGTGTCCTGTTTGTTATCGCCAGGTAAGTGTGGCATCTCCTTGTAGTTGGCTGGACCGTTGGCATTGTGCTTGACAGGATAGTTGGCGTTGTGCTTAGCTGGACTGTCGGCATGGTTACACTGTCAACAATGGAATGGATGAAAGTGAATTTCAAGTACATTCTCAGCTTTGGTTAGTTCACGCAGCTGGTATTCATAGAAGGTAGACGTACATCAGGATGACTGGGAAATGCTGATGGGTAAATTTATCAGCAACTAATTGTAACTAAATGTTCCATTCTAACAAATCCTGGACAGAAGCAAGTTTGCAGGCTAAATCGAGATTTGATGAGCTTAAGGTAGTCTGTGTGAAAATCCCCACTCATGAGTACCATTCACGAGTATCACTCTTGAGTGAAGTACCACTTCAGGAAATTCAGACAGGACTGGGATTATTTTCGTTGTCTTAGAGACAACCTGTCTTCTCGAAAGAGATGCGATTGGCAGTAATCCCTCCTGACCTTTGAGAAGCAAGTCTGCTCCACACTTTAGGTGTCATGTGCGGAAGCAAGAAACAAAAAAATTCTGCTAAATTCTAATGCTAATTAACTACGTATCGATGACCTCAGATACCACACTGATGCGCTGAGGGCCAGAACTGACCATTTGCCAGCTTCGCTTTATATATGTGAACAGGGAATACTGTCATATAGTACTTAAATAAGAAACTAACCTTTTCACATATTTGGGAAGCAAAAATCTTGCCCCAACACAAAGCCATAACTAAAGCCAGCATTGTGGAACATTGTTGGTGCCCCTAAAGACTGACCTGTTCATAGTGTGGTTTTTTTAGCCGAGTTTTAGCCTTTTAGTGAAGACAAAACATTTCCTCTGGCAAATATCACCTTGGCTGACATGATGCCTGTTACCTAAGTCCATTATTTTAAATTGTCACCAATTTATTTGGCCACTTGACATGACTGACATGGAGTCCGGATCCAAAATGGTGACCGAACAGCAATCGAGGTGCAACCTCGGATTCAAAGGCCTCAGATTTTCCGTTCGAGGGCCCAGAGTCACGCAAAGTGTATAAACCGTTGCGGCACTCTTCCAAAATCGTTCAAGAGATTCTACGCGGGTCTATGAGGATCTTAGCATGGGAAGCCCCCACCCCCCCCCGGATCGTGCACGGGGCTCGCAGTGTTATCGCCTCCTTTAAATCCCGGGATGACTTTAAGGATGTAACAGGGAAGAGGGAGTCACCGGATCCCTCGCTTCAGCAGTCTGCTCAGGAACTCGGAAAATACACATTTGAAATTTAGCAGATAAAAACGGGCAGCGGAATGGAGATTAAATTTTAAACCCAATACTACGCTGGTGTGGAAAAGCATAAATGCTGCAGATACCATGTAATAATAGATTTTTTTTTTTGCTTCTTCATCTCCATTTTTCCAATGCTAGTGTTTCCAATAGCGAGGCACTGGCTAGGATTCAATCTCTGGTAGTTTTCTGCTCAAAAAGTCTCCCGGGGAACCTGGCTGGTGGAACAGATGTGGGGGGGGGGGCAGTTTTTAATTAAGATAACAAACAGAAACAGCAACTTATCTCTCCAGCCTCTTTCGGGGGGCTTTATAACACGAGTGCCCACAGGCTACTGTTTACCAAAGTCTGTAAAAACAACCAGAAATATAGAGAAAAAAACAATGATAAAAAAGGAAAATATGAGGCATATGTCGGATTCGGAAAACAGAACTTTTTATGTGTTTGCTCAAGATTTATTGGCTGTATTTCTGGTTTTGAGTACCAGTTTGAGGAGAAATTGGGAAAAAAACTGAATAATTGTATTTGATCAAATCCATCGTTATCTTATATTACTTTCACGCAAAATGAAAGAATTTGCCAAATGTGCCAAATTTCTTCCGTGAAAATGTAGTGTCTACATACCTAGAATATTTGAGCTTGACAATTCTAACATCTTTTTCATGTGTTTTTTTCCTTTCAAAATCACCCTATATTAGCTTCTTTTGGAACCTCACACAGAAATGAAAGCATTTTTTGCTGAAGAAACCGATATGTCCTGCTGATAAGATGGATGCAAGATGTTTCATCTGGGGAAACCATAACCAGAGAATTAGGAATAATGTTAATTATTTACAATGACTGCAGTAAAGGACACTAAGGAAACTGCTAGAGTTTCATGCATCTGACTTTTGGAGAGACGTGTGTGTTTTTCCTCAAAGTCGGAATGACTGTTCTGTCGACTCGAAAAGCACGTGTTGCTCAGTGGCAGTGGGGAGAGCAAATCGGCGGAGCGGGAGTCGCGCTGACCCAGTTCTCTGGCGTTTTTAAAGCTTCTCTCATCTTGCTAGTGACATTTTGAGTGTCTGCTGCACCAGCCCTGAAAAACTATATTTATAACTTGCGAGAAGTTTAAGCATATCTATAAAAAAAAAAAAATTTAAAAGGCGAGAGAGATCTTAAAGATCTCTGGATTGTAGATTTTGAAATGTCAGGATGCGTGATTTCTGACAAGGCGGTTAGCGGGACTTTGATCTGGCGGGAAATGTGGCGGGAAAACTGACAGGCGGCGTAAAGGTCAGAGTTGGAGGCTTGGTGAAGCAGAAGCCCCTGACGTGTGATCGGATTGGATCGCTCGCGAGCCGCATAGCCGAGGTGTGGAATGTGGGAACCGTGCTCAGGCTGCAGCTGCTCTGCGTTTGCCAGATTTTCCGTGTCTTACTGGGTCTGTGAGATCAGATCTACAGTCCTGCCATTGTCCAAAGTTCTGCTGTCCGGCAACACAGCATGGCGCCCCAGGCAAGGAGTCCCTCTATCACCTGTACCGCGGAAGGTTGCCCTGGTAATAATGAGCCGCTGCAGATTTGCCGCCGCCGGTGAAGCCTACAAGCGTGTCTCTTGGTTGGTGTTTCAGTGGCCTGCTGCTGGCGAGCCCGTGAGTCCAGGTGCGAAAACACTTATAAATTGTCTAATAAATCCCGCCATGCCATGACTTGGTAAATTGAGGAGCAGTAAATGTTTCACTTGGTCTGTGGATTACCGACAGAGATACACCGTCCGGGAGACTTTCAGATTAACATTGAATTTGCAGCCAAATAGTGTGGTTGAGTTTTATTTTCCGCTTTTCTTCAGGTTCAGCCCCTACGAGTGGTACGACGCCCATCCCTGCAACCCGGGCTCGGATGTGGTGGAGAACAACTTCACCCTCCTTAACAGCTTCTGGTTTGGCATCGGCTCCCTGATGCAGCCCGGTCCGGGGGGGGGGGGGGGGGGGGGGGGGGGGGGGGGGGGGGGGGGGGGGGGGG
>JAODLD010000144.1:23995758-24029533 GCA_026781065.1 Mormyrops boulengeri | reverse complement strand
CCACCCCCTGCCTCAAATCTTTTTTGTCCCAACATCATTACAAACTCTCATGTTATATTAGACATTGTGTTTCACTAGTTCTAAATTCATTAGTGGGGATTTCGCTATGCTACAGTGGAACGTTCCATAAAAATAAAAATAGCTAGTCAAAGAAATGGGTCCGTGAGGCTTAGCAGTCCTCATTTATTCTCTTCCGTTTCAAACCGCAGTGAAATTCAGCAGGAAAAGGTTTTACCTTTAATGGAGCCTTAGCTTTTTTTTATCAGTAATCAGTTCAATCTCCAGTCTCTTGATAAACAAACGGCACTGGAGAGGACCTGGTCCTTCAGGTGGCCCGAGCGGCATCACAAATAATATAACAGATGGATTTTTAAGAACGAATATGAGGCACTAAGCCAGTTTACACTTTAGCTATACACCATTATCCACACAACAATATGATGCTTCTACTGTATGTCATTTTAGGATTTCTACTTTGGTGTTGCTTTGCTTGGTTGTCCAGCCTGACTGATCTGGTAAGAAGTTCTATGTGTCAGGCAGGGGATCCATTAAATGGTGAACTATTTCAAGGTGGCCTGGGTCCAAAGGAATGCTTTTAGCTCTCTCTGAAGACGGGTAACACCTTGACCCAGTTTGTGAAAGCCGCAGACACGGACAAGGACGTGTCTCTGCGTGTGGCCTGCTGTCCCCCTCCCGACAATACCCCCCCATGGGCCCCATCAGGCATTGCTCAGATTTCCGCAGTGTGGGCCATGTCAGGAACCGGGCGGTCCTCAATAAAATATGAAGCACAGAGGATCAGCAGCAAGATGTTGATATTGTCTGCTATGCTTGGATAGGAATATTGCTAATTTAGAGAGCAGAAGGGAGCGAAGCAGGGGTGGGGGGTGGGGGGTGAGTGATAACACCCCCCAGACAACATTAGTAACGTTGAATTATTGATAGATGTGTAATTGCGGCGTTTTGACAGGGTGCCAGGAAATGTTCGTTCTTCATTCCGTATTCCACCCATTTAATCAGTCCGAAATGGCATGTATTGCTTTTCTGTTGCGAGAAACCATATGTTTCATGTGTATAAATGAGTACCTTACATGGCTACCCCAGAACCCCTCCACCCCCGCCACAGTCAGAACACCATACTGCCAGCCGTATCTTTTCATGTCTCCGTGGAGACCAGAGACCCTTGGAGAGGATTAGACCAGGAAAAGTTGTCAGATGTAATTAGGAGCTTGGGGTGCATGATGTCCACCTTTGACCTTTGACCCTAAAGACCGTTCATCTTGCATGACAGGATGAGAAATGCGGGGGGGGGGGGGTGAAACGTGGTTTCATCCATCTGTCATTTTTACGCAAAAGTGTTCCCCTCATAATCACTTTATTTCTACGCATAAAAGGCAAAATTTAACTTGCGCCACAGAAAGTGCTGGGTTCGTTGTGGCTGGTGGTGCTTTGCGTTGGTGTGGCTTTGCGTGACATTCCTGAAATGACTGGCAGGGCAGCTGGAGGTCAGAAGGGGGCACCAGGATGGGTGATGAACTGCCGCTGACTCTGTGGTTTCACGCAGATTTATTACCATCTCGTAAGCTGTGAGGTTGGGATCGCAGTGATTTTTTTTTTAATAAGCCTAAGTTAGATTTTTTATCTTTCAGTTTAATGAGTGATGAGGTTTAACTGAAGGCTCTTTCACGGTGCATCGCAATGAGCAGAGAGCGCTTTCTCCGAGACGGAAGGGGTATAACCTCCCCTGTTTTCAAAGCCGGTAGGTTAAACAAATACATGTGATTCATTAATAGTGTGACTTACATTCTGAAAGCAAGCATTTGTCAAAGGCCAACGTCTGCTCTGTGTGTATTTATGCCTGTGCGTGTGTTACTGGTTATTTCCTGCAAATACTGTCATGGTGTCCATGTCCGATATGTTGTTTTTCCACAAGACAAGACCGAACAAGGATAAACTAGGCTGGAATGATTTATTCATGCTCTATACCCAAAGCACCAGGAGGAAGACACATGGCCTGAAGCTGATAAAATTAAGAAAAATAGTGGCAGACGCAAGGTTAAGCTAGCTGCCGTAGCTCGGACTAATCCCATGTCTTAGGATCTAAACAGCTTCAGATAAAACAGCAATAAATAACGTTAGCAGTGTTAGCTAAATTAAAAGAAGCCCAAGTAGCCTGCTCCCTGGGATTTGAAATTTTAATTTAAATTAAACAGCACAGCTAGAATATTAAGGGACTGCAAACAAGAACACATTTCAGAATCCAGATCCCACTGGAGGAGATAAATATTTAGACTCTGTTCGTTTACCATGCCATGTAAACCTCGTGTAAAAATGCATGAGACCTGCTAAATATGTCTAAGGTTGTGAAGATGTTACGATGCTTTTGGGTTCCTGTGGAGCCGGACATCGATGTCACTAATGACGTAAACGTTCCTCTTTAAGCAGTGTACTGGTTAAAGTCTGAGATAAGTTGGATCACCCACGTGAATCGTTATGCATGACAAGCCGTGGTCCTCATTAACCAAGACTTTCTGATCTTCTAAGTATACATGTACCTTAAAAAAACACTGAAATCCAGGCAAAGTTTTATTCCAAGGTTGTTTGCTGCCAGTAGCTAGTTCCTTTGAAGTACACCCAGGATTCGACTCCTTTTCAAGACGGGGAAAGTTTATATGCCGGCGATTTGCAATTCTTTAAGACCTAAACCTGTGTTCAGCTCGCCTCGTCGTTTTGAGAGTCTCCGAAAGATCTCGGCCCTCTCCCTAACAACAGTAAGCACTTTCTCCACACTGCCCAGCTTATTGACAGTAACCTGTTTGCACCTTGTTGGTTCCCAGTGGGTATATAGGTGCCACTAAAACAACACCTACTGTAAACTCTATAGGTATAGTGAACACTAAACAAATTTATGTGAAGTGATTAATTGTTAACACACCCCAATGAAACATGTTCTCTGCATTTATCCCATGTGTACTAAAGCAGTGAGCAGCTATTGTTTAGCCCCCAGGGAGCAGTGCATGCTCAAGGATACAAACCAGCAACCGTTCAATCACAAGCACACTTCCCTAACCATTAGGCCACCACTGCCCCTAAGTTAGGGTGATATTTACATTGTTCATATGATGTTATTTTTAGGTGCTGTTTAGGTGTAACAACAGCAACTATTATTATTATTATTTTATTAAAAAGCAAATGTATTCCATACAGAGCAATACAGACTGAGGAAGTGCAGACACTGACATCTTTGCTAATCCTGAAAGAAAAATACTTGTAGTGTGGAGCAGCAGTACACTGTGAGGTGATTGTCTAAGAGCATATCATTAAGTGACATCTATGCATGGCTCTCTTGAACTGACAAGAACTACTTTACATATGCATTCATTCTGAGTGCGGATTGGAAGCTTTCCTGCAATTAAATTTATAAATATCTCTCAGTTTATGAGACCTAGGGTTTTGATAAACAAGGTTTAATCACACAGAATTCAATCATCAAGCTTAACTGACTCTGGAGTTGTAGAGAGACTTCAGTTTTCAGAAAAGTATCCAGTGAAAATGTCTCCGCGGTAAATGAGCATGCAGACACTCAGTTTTTAAATAAAGGTAAATGAATCTCTTAAAAGCAAAATGTGGATTTTTCTTCCCCAGAATGTATAATAAAGGGTGCTTTTGTAACATAGAAATACCAGGTGTCGCCCCCAGGTGGATCAACAACAGGGAGTCCAAAGTCATGCTAGTTAAAATATTTTATTAGAACGTGAGAGATTTCTCCTTTATGTTCAGCAAACGTAAAGAGTGAAGACATCGCTTACTGACAGGAAAGTACTGTACTGAAGGTGTTGCAGCCATTGTTTATGCATTACAATGGATTTTGATTGCCCCCCCAAATAATGTCTGGGTGATAGGAGGCTGTGTGAGGCTTTGAGCTGCTTGGCCCATTCTTACTGGGGGCCCCGGTTTCCCTCCGGTTCTCAACAGGCCTACAAAGAGAGCATATCCGGAGGTGATGTGGCGGGCACCGCAGCGGACGGCTCTACGAGGCCCCGCCTGGTCGCTTTATGATGCATGCCGGCTCATTAATTCTGCATACGGAAGTGACAGTTGGCTGGTTTTGGCAGCGATGGCGTCACGCTTGTGGTGGGGGGGGGATGGACACAGGGCTCTCCAGGTGTCCCTGACACGGCGGGTGCTGTCGATGTCGTTGCCAGCCGTTCGGGGCGTAGACGCAGATTCTGTTTACCGCATCCTACCCCCCACGTACGTAGGACCACCTTCCCCAGAGCGTCAAGGGGGCCCCATGTGCCACCAGGTATTTTATATGAGCAAATGTGATTAATTAGCCGAGTGTCAAAATTAGACACACCATAATGACGCTGAGCTTTTCGTTATTTCTGCACCTGCACTGAAATCCCATCTCGCACCACCTAGTAAGCACTTTATTATATAATGCATATATTACTCTCTATCCCCAGCTTCTCCCTTCTCCAGCACCCTGAGATTTTGGTGCCTTTATAATGGGCTTCTTAATAAGGAGGAAGCAGTTGAAATATTGCAGGCTGATGTGTTCTGGGGGGACAAAAAAAAAACAGTAATAAAGTATTTAATGCCTATTTCTCCTTTGAAGAGTTTGTGTAGTTTTAATTAGTGTCGACGATTTGGAATTCGGGGCGAGTCGAGGAGATTTGCAATTAATAAATGCGGCCTTTAATTCCGTCGGCTTTCATTCCGACAAGCGGCACGCCTGCCGAGAAGCCGCTGCTTCCAGGTTTTGGGGGCCGCAGGGAGAATCTTATCGCTCCAAGCAGTATCTTAGGTTTAACATCGCTGAGGTAATTAATTCTGGTTGGCGTTGGCCTGGACGCCAGTGATTGGTCAGGTGGGCTGACACTGATGACCGATAAGGGCCAGATCATGGGGTTTATGTTGGTTTTACTGGTCAGACGCACTTCTCGAAATTCCGATATCAGGGGTTAGGATTTTAAGTTTGGCTTTTCAGAGGTGGTGAGTGACTTTTTACTTCTAAGGGGTGTTAATAATATTCACCTTTGAAATCTGGCCTTCCAGCAAAGCGTGAACATGGGACCAAAAGCCCAAGAGGGTTAAATGCCCTTTATGTGGGAATATCCCTTTAAATGCTGATCCCCCCCCTCCCCATCCACTTAAAGAGGTTCTTAGTCAGGTATGGATTATACTTGAACTTCACCGATTCGTTAATTCACCACGGATTGTAATTAATCCTCACTGGGCACCCCATTACTCCTTGCTACCTATATTGGCTACATGATAAAACTACACAGTCAGGGCACAAAGTCAGAGGCTTAGACTGCCATGAAATGCACCATTACTTCTAAGGTACATGCAGATTATTGGTGTAGAGCGTGACAGCTTGCTTAGACAGTACCCACTACACCAGCTGAACATGTAGCCAGTGCTGTCACGCTTTTTCTTTGAGAACGCTGTTGAGGGCTTGAGCGGCGGCCCCCGTGTGACCAGAATCTAGTGGATGAGGACCCTTTATCCAGAGCGATGTACTTTTTTTTTAAAAAAAAAGCTGGGTCATAGGGTCCCAGAAGCAATTGGTGGTTAAGGGCCTTACCAGTGACTCAAAATGGAAATGACTCAGCCCGATGCTGGGATTTAAAGTCAACAGCACTGCATCCTAACCCACTGAGCCAAACAGCACCCAGGGTGAGCTGTCATTTACATTAGCAAATTATGTGAAGCAGTTGGCTGAACGTGTTGTAATTAGGGTTACGGTAAGGGTCGGGGTCAGGGTTAGGGGTGCCGAGATAAGAAAACTTTAAAATGGGTAAACAGGCTTGGAATTGGAAATTTCAGTGTATGGATGCTAGGAGAGATGCAAGGCATTGTGGGAAGCAACTATCCCAGGGCGCATTTAAAGGGAGATCAAAGCTGACTTCTTCTTTTTGACTCTCAAAGAAGCTGCTTGAGCTCCCTTCTCCATGGAGCCATGCGGGTTTGGGGGTGTGTGATGACTGGTCTTGGCACCATGATGGCGCTGTATGGGGTAAAAGGCCTCCCCAGAGTTCTAATCCTCCCGGCCACCAGAAACCCAAAAGTAAAGAACATGTACTGATTATAGTGTGTTGCTGCACCCGCTGCACAGCGAACCACCTCAAGGATGTGAAACTGAATGCAGCCATGCAGCCGGTGATACCTCAGCAACACACTAGTCCTTTTTTCTGATGGCTGGAGTGCCAATCCTGCCACCAGCCCCCAAGTTTTTCCCTGTAAGTTGGAAGACCCCTTTATAGGGCTGGATGTAGATTAACGTCATACCCAGGATGAAGCAATTGCAGGTTAAAGGCCCAATGGAGTAGATTCACTCCAGCTATTCACAGGATTTGAACCAGCAACCTTCCAACTGCTGGCACAGATCCCTAGCCTCAGAGCCACCACTCAGAAACAGTAGCCCAGGTGTTACAGAAAATGTAAGTGGGGAAGGGAGGGTAAGTGTTATGGTGGGAGGGGCAGGCATGGGTTCAGTTCGACAGGAGCAACGATCGAACAGCGTAATGCTACAAGGCTTTACAAAAAAAGAGTTCTTGCACAACAAAAGTTCCTGATTGTTCTGAAATTGGATGTGCTTTAAATAGCACAGCTTAAAAGCCTTTGATTGCAGTCTTTCTCTTGCAAGTGCCTAAGTTAATTCCTGTGGCCACTCTTCGACTTGCGAGTTGCTAAGGTGCAATGGGGCGCTCTGAATCTCCTGGCTCACAGGAAGATTTTTATTTTGCCAAAGCTTTTGTCCAAAGTGATGTACAAGTGAGATAAGAGCAGAGTCAGACAGTGTTTCTCCAGTAACTGCAGTCAAAAGATACAATCATCAAGATGCATCATTCTGGCAGTCGCAGGATTTGAACCAGCAACCTTCCAATCACAGTCCTAACCCGTAGTGCCATACATCACCTCCTTATGTAGCTTGGCATGAAGAAAGCATTTGGCATTTATGGACATTTTACATGGTACAACAATCGGACAAATTAGAGGTGGAAGGGAACTGAAACCGACGAAATTGTGAATGGTATGCAGTGGTATTTACGCAGAATAGTCCAGAACAATGGCTCGAGCCTGTCCCTATTGCAGCTCTCTGGGCGCCCTTGGACGCATTTCAGCTGAGCCACCTCTATGCTTGGATTTGTCCCATCTCCTAACACAAACAAATGGGCAGACAATATCACCATGCTCCAAATCAGCGAAACACCTCATGATTCATTTCGGCAGATCGCTTCGGGGGTCATACACACTGAAAAGCGTACTGTATTGGTGATGAGGCTGGCTATCACATTGAAAAGCAGGACCAAAAGCATGCAAAGTCCTGAAAGTGAGGTATTTTTACAGATTTGTTTTGGTGCCGAAGGAGTACATGCCAGTTGCGTTCATTTATTAGTGACATAAACATCGCAAAGGTCACCTGTCACAGAGGCTTTTTTCCTGACAAACACCCTCTGAAGTCCTGCAAATGACACTTTTGTTGGCTTGTGGGTCACAGATGTCACATTGGAGGTGAACCTTCATCCTGCTCTCTGTTGGTCTGGGAACCGAGATCCTGTCCTCTTCTGTGATATTTTTTGGCCTAGTCCTGAAACCAGGGTGTGTCTACAGGTGAGCTTGGGTGGTCATTGCCCCCCCCCCAGAGGAATCATCAGCATATCCAATGAAAACTCGTGACTGTTCATAGTTTTCTGTTGTCACTGATCATAAAAAAACACTCTGCTTTCCTATTGACCATTTGAAGGAGTGGGTGTGTTCAGTCAGTCCTCCTCCTCTACATTTCTGCCAAAGTGAGACCCTTTTTCACACAATTGCACAGAAGTGGTTAAGTGAACTGCTAAACCTGTTTGTAGCTAGCGACTCTCAGCAATCCAATTGAAACTATTAATACCTTTGATTCTTGTTCATTCTTTCCCCTGGTTTTTATAAAATATTAGTAGTCTTCTGTAGTTTCAGAGTTGAGTTTGCACATTTTGCAAACTATATGTTTCTTTTAAGTTACCAGCTCTCTTGGTGACCATTGGTTTAGCTAGCTAGCCAGCTCCATTATAAAATCATAAAATATAAATCTTACAGTTTAATTATTTTTTCTTTTTCACAAGGTAATGGCCTGAACTCCCCTAGAAAAAACTGTATTCTGTAATTTTATTCCTTTTGCACCCCAACGTTCTCAAAATTAAACTACGCCCTTGTTCGCACAACATTTTTAGGAAAAACAACATTTTTGTTGTTGCTACCCAAAAATAATCCAAATGCCCACCAAAAGATGATATCTTAGTGACACCTCTTCCCTGACGCACATGTGGTGTGTTCCCATTTTCCCGGCTCACCACATTCTATGTGCATTAGGCGTGAGATTCTTGTCTTTCTAGAACCTGCAGCTAAACATCGTTCGCACGGCTGCCGGAAACCAGCCTGTCAGTCTTTTTATTCATTACACTTTTCTCTGCTCCGTTCTCCAATTGCCTTTCTCTTACTATTCTGCCTCGTAAGGCCATGACAGACTTTTTAGTCTCGTGAAGCGGCGTCCCCCTGGTGCGTTTTGTGAGACTCCGCCATCGCACACAGTGGACAGCCGACTAACTTGTCGGCCTACATTCCAGGTGAACCCGCAAAGCGAGTCGCACCATCTGTCCGACGGCGGCTATCAAAACGTGGCAAGAAATCGATAATAGCAGCTGTCGCATGGACGATGTTTGGAGTGACTTCTCAGCGTGCCTTCGATGTCGAAATGGTGGAGACCGGTTAAATGCCTGATTTACGTGTCGCCTGCTTTCTCTGTTTGTGTATAAGGTGCCCGATTAAGACTGCAACACATTCTGCTGTGAAATTTAATTGCCAAGCTTCAAAAATATCACATTCTCTGGGAAGAAATGCGAGAAGGACCAGCACCTGTGAGGGAATATGCGCGTCCCCAGGAAGCAAGCAAGCGAGCGAATGGAGCCGCACGTGATGCTGCGCCTCCGTCACAGTAATGCATCCTCAGATCCTTCTGTGAATATGTCTGTTAGTCAAATGGTAATAGTACCGCTGTCTATGAATACATAATTTACGCTGCCTTATGATGGGAGCAACACATAAGACACACTTTGGTTTATTATTACTGTTCATTCACTCTGCCATTGAATGGAACTGAAAATAAATCTTATATACCAAGGTACAAGAACACAAATATACATCATAACATGTATCTATCAGGGTTGGGGTCATTCCGGAATGCAATCGTCAATTTCAGTCTAAATCAGGAAATGGAACTGGAGAAAAAAAACCTTTGAGGAACAGAATTGGAATTGAATTTGAATTTCAGGGAGATTTAAATGCCAACTTCATTTCCATTTCCTGATTTGGATTGGAATTGACCAATGCATTCCAGAATGGCCCCAACCCTGGTATCTATTATTTACATCTGGGATATATTCATTAGGCTGAAATACAAACAATCATGATAATAATCTTAAAGTTCATCCCTCTGATGTTCCATTCATCCTCCACGCTGCTTATCCAGTGCATGGGTCGCAGGGAGTCTGAAGCCTGTCCCAGGAGACACAGGGCACAAGGCGGGGGGCAGACTGGGCGACAGAACATGTCCTTGGAGTTGATATTTTCATCTAACATTTCAGACTTCTTGTTAGTTTCAGGAAATGTCGGGTTTTTAAGATTAGTTACGTGTTGATGAATGTTTTGATATTGTCACCTCCAACGACATCCTGTACGTGCTCGTCTGATATTAATATACTTCTGCACACTGGCAGTGGATAAATGAACATGGAACGAATGGATGTAGTTAGAAAGGCCAAACAAATTTTCCCAACACCTCCCATGAAGGGGCAAACACAATATAAACATCTACATGTGAGACACAATTATGAAAAAAATCAAAACTGTTGCAAATGATACACAACTGAAGTGAGGTCACCAACCCCCGATCCATGTAAACATGATTTGTTTAACTACCTATCAGAAGAAACAATACCACAATACAAGAACAACAACAAACAAGGCAATGACACGGGTTTGTACTGAAACCCATCATGAAAAAAGGCTACTAGGCAAGTGTTTGATTCTGGAAAACAGTGGTTCAGATAAATGACAGGCAGAAAAACTGACAAGAGATATTTTTGACACCTCAGCACTCTAGTAATGTAACAGGATTACGTCGGTTTTCTTGGGTTTTCCATGTTTGTCAGTGGCCGGCATGCCGAACAATGGTAAGACACTAGTTTATCGTGATTGGTTGTGTCTCCATGGTGACTGACAATCAGCCAAAGGTAATGAAACCCAGCTGACCGCAATTAACCCTCAGTCGTCATTAGGGTTTAAATGGAGGGCACTCGATTGATTGCTTGTGTGTTTTGGCGAGATGGATGGTGCCCACACAATGTCTTTGGGGTTGTGGAGTGCACACACGCACACGCACACGCACATGCACACCCACGCACACGCACACCCATGCACACCCATGCACACGCATGCATGCAAATTAGTTGTCTATTTATTTGTGGGGTCTCAATTCATTTCTATGACCCTTACCCTAATCTCAACAATGATACCCCTACCCAGGCCTAACCTTAACCATATGTAACCAAACAAAATGAAAGATTTTTGGCATTTTTGGTTTTTTGATTGCAGTTACAGATTTTTATAAAACTTAGTTTCCCCATGTGGGGACCAAAAAAATGGTCCCCATAACGTCAAAATAATGAGGCCAGTCCTGTCCAGTCCTGTGCTTGAGTCCTCATTTTTTGATTTTTTTAAACCTGAATTTGTGCGGATTTAGCCCTAGTCCTTACCATTCAGTGGTTTAGAGAGTCTGAGTTTTTGTTTCATGATTACTGTTTTAACTGTTCCTCTCTGTGGTTCCATTACACAATTTCTTCTAATGAATCCCCTTTCAGGCACCGAGGATCAATCAGGCGGATTGCATTCAGTAAGATTCTGCACTGTAGTCGAACGGCAGGTCATTTGCTCTATTGTTTCTGCAGACGTCGTGGAAATTATGCTTGTCACTAGTCTACAAATTTAAAAGGGCACAGTTTCCACTTTTAGCCTCCGACTCGTAACTGTGCAAGCAAATGTTTTTGTGTTTTTTATGGTCTTGCTCAGTTAGGCTGTATGTTTACAAGCAAAAATCCAGGCAAAGTGTTAACATTTACAAGACGTGTGTTTGTCGGTGAACTCTGGCACTAGACATGTACGGTACATGTTTAGCCTAATCTCTGAATTCATAAAAACACTGTGTACTGTATCTTCTCAAGTCATTGCCAATAAAGAAGCATATTAAATGTAGTCACAATGGAGACCAGCTGTTAGACAAGCAAGTGTGATTGTTGGCATGGTGATTGAGTCGTGTTATCGTTAATCCTAGCGGGCTGCCCTTAAAGTGGGACGGGGGCTTGTCCAGTGTCGCTACATCCTGCCGGGGCGATGCTCGACCTTTTACATTTCCTGCCATAATTAAAAGTGTGGGGAAACCAAATTGGATGTAAATGGACATGGAAGCCAATGATAAATGGGCACATGATCAAAGAAGTGAAACAGGACAGTGACGGAGAAGGAGCGGCTAATCACCGGGCAACGGGAAGAAGCGGAGATCGTTTCATCTTCCCTGACCTCGCCTTTCCGCTTTATAACTTCACCGCTGCTTAACATCATAACGGTGCTATTTACAGCGGCTTTTAAATAAGGCAATGACTCAGCATTGATTTTTATGCCGCTCGGTCAGATGCGCGTATAACTTGATAACTCAAGCCGTATCGATTTTTCTATAAGCAGAAATAGTCCGGCTGAGGTTATAAACAAACAGCACCAGTGGTGACAACTTTGCGATGTTGTCTGAGGTTTGTTTCCTCATTTTATTTTGTTTGTCCTTCGTTTCTCCTGTGCAGCATCTAGAGTTGGATATGTTATATCTGTTAAGTATCCTAGATAGCTAATGTCAAGTTGATTGGATCAGATCCAGTAAGGTATACTATAACAGATGCTTAGATTGGATAAGACCTATTAAAGTAAATTACAACAAATGTTCTTATTGGATTAGAGGGAGTGGGATGTGCTACATGGAGTATTCTGATTGGATAACAGCCCGTATAGTGAAAAGTGACAGGCATTGTATAAGGAAATTTATAAGTATAAGGATAGCATTCCTATCCAGACCGGCCCCAGGGCTGACATGTTCTTGAAATTCTTAGTAGGCTGGTCATTGATTTAAGGGTAACTCTGCCATCTGCAGGACTGCTGTCTCAGAATGACCTCCTACTAAAGATTGACCAAGAAACCACTGTGTTTGCTGGCGTCGGAGTTGCCCTCACTTCCACACTAAACCTGGCTTGGTTTCTTGACGGTAATAAAGCAGTAGTGTTCGCTGAACTGTTCAGGGGAAACTCACTGTGAACAGTGAGGCAGTGGTGTAAACTGGCCTGGGGTCACAGCTTTCCCTTCCTCCCTGTCCCAGCCAAACGCACACCTCGAGAATGCCAAGTCAAGCTGGCCGTGTCCATCTTGGTGGCCTTCCAAAAGTCCCTGCGGCAGATAGCGATCAGATCACTGAGCACTGGCTAGCAGAATGTAATGGATTCTGATACCCGTCGTAACTATGAAGTTGCTTATAATTCGGTGATACCATTTGGGAATTGGTTGTAAAAAAGGGAGCGGGTGTCCTGCATTAATGAGTTATGAAATGCGTTCCTTGTGAATGTTTAGACTAACAGTTGAGGTCCCTCTTTTTATGTCACTAAAAGTATGTTGCTCAGAGGACTGGCTCTATCTGGCCTTTAAAGCCCAGCCCAGATGTTTGAATATTTTGTTTGGTTCCCTGTGTTCCAGTAATGAACAGCCTTGGGTCAGCCGCATGTTTTCCCAATGCCTTGGAGCCCGGTGCCAGACGATGGCCACCAACGGGGGACTTTCATCAAATGATATTTCACGGGCTGTTGTTCTGCCATGTGGGAGTGCCAAAGGTTGCCGATGAAGAATATGGAGCATAAAAAACCCGCCGCCAAGATCCACTTCCCTTAACACACTTATTAACTCAGTAATTTCGAGTTCAGGAAATTTAACAGATGTATGCTTTTGATGAAAACAAAATTCCATAAATCACTGCAGTGTACATCCAACTACACAAAGACCTTTCTGAGGTTTATTTTTAACTGATAAACATATCTGCTAATGAATATTCACAGGCCCTTAAAAATTGGTGCTGTTGGGTGTTTTCTTTCCGAAATTTTATCTACCTGATTAAGTTTTCCAACAGTTATTGAATGGATAAAAAATATGAAATCTATACACTTGAAGATTAAACTTATTGCGGTGACAAAATCTCGAAGTCCCAAATTCGGGCAACTGAGGCTTCATTGTGGAAACTGACAAACAAAGATTAAATCAACGCAGTGGTCTCAAAGTCAGGGTCACTGATCCAAAGGAGTCGGATGCTGGGGATGTCAGTCCTACAGAATATAGGAGACTAGAGGTGGTTCAAGGGAGACTGGGATCAGGCAGGACAGGAAATTGGAAGGAAGGGTAGGTCAAGATTGGATTGAGGACAGGAGAAAGAGCATCAGAAATGACATTGAATCAACAAAACAGACAGACTTGTTAAGGGGGATCGCACAAGTGTTTCTGATCGGGGCAGCTGATTGTGCTGCATAGGCACATGAGACACCACACTCAAAGGCATAATGTTTTTCTCATTAAGTTTATAAGCTATAAGTTTATATTGAGAAGTTTGACAGTGTTTTGCTTTTTTACAAAGCTGTCTAATGTTAATTTTCATATTTGCACAGCATGGCTTCAGGACACAGGTTTGATGAGAATATTGGTAAAAATGCCATGCTAACGAGATGACAGGAACAAGAGGATGTGTGCTGACCGAGGGGAAACAAATGGCGACATCTGTAAGGAAAAGCTGAAGGAGAATCTGTTCCGGACCGCATGGAGTCTAGAAAATCATTCAAACTGGACCCGTAAGACTGGATCGATGCTGGATTTGTGAAAAAGCAGGAAGTCAATGCCAGTCACTCAATCCCAAGCTTTTCTCCAAGGTGAAGAGCATGACACCTTACATGGAGAATAACCATTGCCCTCCAAGGTCTGCAGCAATTTCACTTTCTACCCATCCAAAAGGGAAGCCGATAATACACTTTTCTCCTGAATTTTCTAAATGATAATTCTTAATTTCCATGAGTTACAGTGCTTGGTGATTATGTGTCACAACATTTGTTTGGGGTTATGCATTGCCTGAGCCTCAAGAAAATAATTCTTCTGAAAATACACAACATGTGCTAACATTGCTCAAAGTGGCAAGAATGCCTTTAATTCAACACATTATCTCTTAATACATGAAACGCCAGCAGTTACAGTGAAAGCTGCCTTTTCATGTGTCACTGAAAGTGTGTTCTCTTTCATACAAATAATACTGTTGCTAAGGTATAATCAATGCTCTAAAATATAAAACAAGAAAGCCCGAAACACCTGTGGAATGATAAACCCCCATTCGTTGCATATTGCCATCAGCATCTCACCGATCCGCTGGGGCTGCCTGCAATCAAATAACAAGTTCTTCCTCTGCCAAGCCATATGGGCATTTCTCTTGGGTAATATTCCTCATCGTACTTATATCCTTCTAATTTATCTGTGCATTTAAGGAACAGATTTATTGTGGTTTTTTTTGTCTTGTTCCACGCAGAGTCTGTGAAGATGAAGATGATTCAAGCGTCGGCGGAGCACTCAAACGTGTGCTGTCAATGTGACGCTCCTAACCAGAAAAGAGAAGTGTACAGAAGAGAAAAGCATAGGACATTTGAAAATTTACATTTCAACACTTACCTGTTATGGCAACGTCCAGCATACGAGATAGCAATGTGTCCTGCCTTGTCACAACTGAAATGTTTCATTTCAGCTCAATTCAATAGAATTTTTGTAATGTCTTTCACAACTGAGTTGCCCCAGTTTGCTTTACATGAATGTTTGGTAATACATTACTACATCATTTACACAGGATAATAATCATAACAAGGGAAAAAGGGTATACAGAAAGGAAGAATGCCAGAGGACAATGGAGGAGAGGGACCAAAAACTCCCTCCGCTCGTGTGCTAAAAGCAAAGGGTGTAAACCGTGGTCCAGGTTCAAGCCCAAGTCCACCAATGAGTCGGTTCTCCATGCTGGTCTGTGTGAATCGGTAGACTAAAGGCTGCACCCACAATGTCACGGTTTGTAAGTCATTTCCACAATGTTCCACAACATGCATAGACACATTAATGGACAAACAGAGTAGATGATAAGGGCATGTGCAGTAGGGCATGTACCAAAGATAACAAAGGCATGAGCTGGTTAATTTTTGGAAAGGTTTAAACCCGACAATCTCTGAACCTCAAGGATGGCCTGACAGTGGCCGTCTGATAGTTTACAAAATTTTACACAATTTCAACAAAACCATCATAATGTAAAGACTTTATTATAGTAAAAGAAAACTTTCCAATCATTAAACACATTCACCAGTCATAAAGCAACATAAAAAAAAAATCTTAATAAAATTTCTTAACATTTCAATATGAGTATTTGTTGAACTGTGCACTTCCTGTTTGTTTACATGAATCACAAAACACTCACTACACAAAGTTTGCTGATCTCGGCACTCTTATCTCCATTAACGACCAATGATCGGTATCTTTCATAGTCCATTAGTCTAAAAACAAGCTAAAATGGCAAAGCACAGCAAAAACTACCTGTTTACATGGTGTCCATGACACTATCCATATTTAGCTGCGGATATCAGCACATACACTGCATATCCACATGATTCATGGGATTCAGCCTGAACAAAATGAGTACTCCTCGACATGGGGCTAAACGAATAGCCAGTAAAAAGATGAGTTCCCCAACACAAGCCTCACCTTGTTTTAAAGCTATGTAACACAAAAGCTTCGTCTTGCGGGTCACTGGTGCAGCCACTTTTGGCCATTTGATGGGGGGAGCACGGGGAATGACTGGAAACTTAGAATACAAAGCCAGGAACTGAAGCAAGCAGAAAAAAAACCACAATTAAAAACAGGCAAGGTCCACTTTTATTTGCAGTTTGCAGGATTGTTTGCAAATACTGCAGCAGCTGAACTGATTTATATCAGTTCTTCCCAAGGGTCACAGCTTTCAAAATAAGCTTTATGACCGGTAACAGGGTCTCCAAAATGCTTATAACGGCACGAGAAACCACACTGGTGTTTCTCTGAGGTGTCTTTTTTTGTTTGTTTATCCTTGTAAGTAAAACTTGTTGAAATCGGTTTGTGTTTGGTTCGCATCTCATGACTGTCAGGATGTAAACCGGACCATGTTTGTGCACGTTGTGCAAGTAAGTCGTTTGGGTGTTTTAGGCATTTTATTTTGGGAAGGTCCTATTTTTGTGGTATTTTTCAAATAGGGGTGCAGACTTTAATTACCACGTGTGACTTTTTTGTGAAAGTTACACTGTATTTGTCTTGAAGTGAATCTTGGTCTTTTTCTTCCCATTGGTGTTACAGTAAGGTATGTTCCTTTGCCACCTTGAGTTTATAACTCTTCTCCTGGCCCAAAGTGAGATCCTGTTCACATCTGAGTTGCAACTTGGCCTTGAACTTGAGTGAGTACAGGCCCCACGCATGACCCCAGTGGTAGGTGCTGTCATGTCACCTCAGCTTCCGTTAATACTTAACCTAAACATACCAGGTAGAACTAATCACATTTCTGCATGCTTCATAAACTACAGCTCCCTCACCTTGGTGCCACGGCCCTGATCCTAAGAACCTCTCAACCTGAAGGACATGGAAGACGTCCTCTGAACATCACCACAGAAATAAGCTTATCAGCAGAATGCATCTTTATCTGCAGCTCAGGCATTGTTTCCTTAAAAAGGATTTCAGAACATCAACATTTCTCCCATGCACAATGAATGCATTACTGCTTTCTCTGCGGGGAATCAGTGCTAATCTATGCAGTGTGATGTATATCATGAGTTGGATCAAAGCTTAGTCCATGTAAAAGTCTCCACTAAGTAGTTTCTCCTTAAACGACAGTTAATCATAAAAATGCAAGGTTATTCAGTAACGCGTTATATTAACTGCACCTTTACAATGCATTCAATTTGCATTCATAGAACATTCAGTGCACCTTCATAATACACTCATAGAATATTCATAAGCAGCATATAAACATATCTTAAAGCTTCGCAATCATAATAATTTCAGTGAACAAGTTATGACAGCTGTAATATACATTAATAACAAACATTATAATTGCGTAAACATGTAATGTTTGTTATTAATGTACATTAAATCTGTTAAGGTATGCTAGGAAGTTAAGGTATACTTAAATGTTACTTATAAATGTTCTATGAATGTATTATGAAGGTGAACTGAATGTTCTATGAATGCTTTATACAAAATACACTGTTAATGTAAGACATTACTGATTATTGTTTTAAAGACACACCATAACCCAAATTCATTTACTGTACTTAGATGAAATAATTTCTAATGCACATTACCAATATTCTGCATCTAATTTAATTAGCAAAATAATTAAAACCAATGCCTAAAACAAATTATGTTTTGAGTTATGCTAATTTATTTTAGAAATACCCCCAGCCATTTGAGAATACTCATTTAAATAAGTAACTATCTTCTAACCAGAAGGTTGTCAGTTTACATCCCAGGAGGGGCCTTACTAGAGTCCCAGTGAGCAATGCGCAGTCATGTAAATCATTAATGCAATTAAAATCACTTTCAGATAAAATCTGCCGAATGGGAAACTGCAGTATCACTCACATTCCTTTATCCAGGCCTGCAAATTTCAATCAAGTCAGAAGATGTTCATTTTGTTACCACATCAGCAGAGCCAATGCTAAAGCCAAGATGCCTGTGGTGTTATGAGCTTACACAAGATGGTATTTTCCTCATCTCTAACCCACAAAATGTAACAGTACAACTACATTAGTCATTCCATTATTTAATTGTTCTACAGCCTGAGGTATTTCATTAGATGAATGAGTAATCAGTTCTAATTGAGTCAAATACTAATCTTGTATTACTAATTTGTTTAAGGCGAACACAATAACAAAATATATGCCATTAGCACCAACACCTGCCAAACAGTTCCATACACTCTTTTCACATCTAGTCGCAGATTACCGTCAAGAGATGTTCAGGTCTTATTCAATTAACAGTTCCATTAAACTTAACTAATTACAGCCTCTGTCGTAGCCAAATGTAGCATATTGATTCACTGAGCCCAGGATCCTCACATCTACTTCAAAATCTCCTTTTTTCGGTTAGCAGATCTTGCTGTTTTCATCATCTGTCTGTGGGGTGTGGATTAGATGTGGCGTGTGAGGTGCATGAGGGAAAATGGACATGACTGGTTTGTCTATAACAATATCCACATTCCCCCCAGTCATAACGCACAGCTTCCCTAGAAGGAGCCGTGAGAAACAAAACATCCAGCATCACTTTGGTCTCGGCAGCAAATTCCAGCTAAACATCTTTGCTGTTATTCATTTTTGTGTGTTTTTTCAGTGTCTGACAACAGACAGCAGCAGTAATAAATATATAAAAAAGCATTTTGCTCATGAGATAAAAAATGAAGGCGTATTTTTTTCGGCTTAATCATCTGCTGGCTAGTGGGGAAGGCACGCTTCACGCCGGGCCAGTACTTCCAGTTTCCGTGAGGCTGGTCACAGCAAAAACAAGACATCAGATAGTGACCCACCCCCTCCGAATCCAGGTGTCGGGTGTGCCCAGCTGAATTTCAGCCCTACCGGCCATACACTTCATCTCTGTACTGTAGCAGAGCATTAAATGGAAACGGGCACAGAACCGGTTCTGGGCACAGAACCGGTCTCGGGTTCTGCTTCATGTGCTGGAAGGTGGTAGCTTACAGACGTGGCACCCTAACCAGGTGCTTGCCAAGTGCTCCTTTGGGCGGTAGGGTTAGGGACAGCATTTCCTCCCTTTGACTCTCTACCAGAGCACCAACAAAACATTTAACCACACATATTTTCATTTTACAGTTATATGACAATTGTATTCATGAAAAGATATAGCATACCTTTGAATTAAATGAATTATTATTGACCTCTCTGAATGGGTCAGCAATTTAGATGACTGTGCCTATAATTGGAAGGGTAAACCCCAGGGTCGTCATGGTGAAGTCACTGTGGGGTCCCTGAACAAGGTCCTTAACCCCAATTGCTTTCTGAAATGTGTTTCTGTTTTGATAATAACATCTGCTAAATAAATGTGATCATATGACTGAAAGCTGTTTTTGTGTGTGTGTGTGGGGGGGGGGGGGGTGCTTGAGTTGTCTCATCTGGAAGATTCAGCTCACCAGGGTTATTTGTATTGATCAGCTCAGCAGACATTTGTTCTGTTTTATTCCCGTTCCAGTATCCTGCCTGGCAGCTGATGCCAATACGGCAACTTTAATCTCCGTCGTGAGGGAGACTCCAGTGTTCAGCCCCAACCGATGAGTGTCGCGCTACTTTTATGGAGATGAAATTTCACAGGTGAAATATCAAAACTGAGTGCAGGCAGTAAAAGATACCCAAAGTACTTTCAGATATCATTAAAGTGGCAGCAGGTGCTCCTCTGAAACCTGTCCTCCCGTCTGAGATGGCGGGCGGATGTGGATTTGCGGCTCCTTCCCTTTTCCCTGCTCACCGTTTCACTCGCTAACATGGAAAGCGCAAGAATTTCTAAGGCGTCCGACATTGGCATTGAGAGCTATAAAGATATGGGTGATCCTCCCCCTGCCTCTTTTCATGTTTTATGAGCAATTTTGCTAAATGCATCATCTGCAAAGTCATTATACCTGAAGCTGGGTGATAAAACACGGCGGTGGAGTGGAACTTATTTTAATACGTCAGGTCCTTTAAAAAGCTGGGTTTTTGAATTGCAATCACATATTATTTTTGAATAGCAATATACCCATAATGCATTGGTTTTCAACTGAATTCTTGTATTAACTCTTTGCATCTGGAGAAAACAATAACCCTGATTATAGTAAATGATCCTCCACTGTATAAAAAACATATCTAATTACATCTCAGTGGAAGATTGTATGAGTTTTTAAATCAGAGACAAAGCCTGTTGCTGATTGCTTGGTTATAAATGGGTTGTTCAATTACAAATCAATTCGGAGTCACCAATTCATTAATCGAGCCACAACCGCACCGGATAAGTGGTTGGAAGATAGACAAAAAGATGGATGGAATTAATTTATTGTCTTTGGGCTAGGGGAGGAAATCCATACAACCAGGGGAAAACATGCAAACTTCATGATAAACACACACACACACACACACACACACACACACAGGTAGGGCAGAAAATGTAACCCCCCCCCCCAATCCTGGAGATGTCAGCCCATTTCCCAGGTCATGAGAGCAGCGACTGAGGAGTTGCGTCACGCTGCATAGAATTATAAGCCAGAAGATGTCGTCTTCAGAGGAACACATTGCTATTTAATTAACTGTCATCCATATTGTGAAGAACAGAAAGGCAATGGAGAAAGTGTTAGGGTTGTTGATCCAGATGGGCTTTAAAATTTTATTAATTAAGATTAGTTGCGATTTCTTTTTTATTGTGTATTACCATAATTAGGCTGGATTTTTTTTTTGCTTGCCATGTTTTTTATTGAAATTTTTGAAGTGTGGAAACCAGCCATAGCAGACGAGACGGTCAGCTCTTTCTTATACACATATTATATACTTGGGTGCTAAAGATGAAGGTTATACCTTTTTGTTCTTCAGTGGTGCCATAGTTATACATCATTTTATATTTAAAAGAATGTAGTCATAATTAACATCTGGAAGGTTCAGTAAATGTCAGGTGACTGTAGCATGATTTTAAGTGGCTTGTTGTGGAAAACGGGACTTGTCCTTGTCTGGAAAGGGAAGGGTGATCCCCTGGACTGCAGTAACTACAAGGGGACAACACTGCTCTCAGTGCTGGGGAAGGTCGCTAGGGTAATCCTCAAAAGAATCCGTCATCAATTGCTCACCTACCAGTGACTGGAGCAGTCTGGTTTTACACCTAAGAAGTGTACCATTGACTGCACCCTGGCAATGAGGGTTCTCATTAAGAGCAAACGCAAATATCGCCAGTTCCTTTGTAGCCTTTGGCGATTTTCGTAAAGTTGATTACGAGACTTCACGACATCCCCCTGAAGCTGCTGGATGTCATGGCTGGCCTGTACACTGGTACTGTGAGTGCTGTGCAGATTGGAGGGAGAGCTGCTGTGTTCTTCCCTGTGGATTCTGCGGTTTGTCTGGGGTGTGTTCTTGCTCCTACTCTTTTCAATACTTGGATGGACTGGGTGCTGGGCAGGGTCATGGGGTCCAGCGGCTGTGGGGCATTTGTTGGTGAGGAAAAATTCACTGATCTTGACTTTGCCAACGATGTTGCAGTCTTTGAAGAGTCAATGGAGGCTCTGACCAGGGCTCTCGAGAGACTGAGTGAGGAGTCTGAGTGGCTGGGATTGCGGGTGTCCTGGATAAAAACCAAAATCCAAATTTAACAACCTCTTGAGCACAGCCATTAGCAGTGTGTCTGTCTGCAGAGAGATTGTTGACCACGTCGAGAGGTTCCTTCACCTCGGCAGCAACATTCATGTCTCTGGTGACACTTTCTATGAAGTTAGCAGATGGATTGAGAGAGCACGAGGGGTCATGAGGTCGCTGAAATTGGGATGTGTGGCGCTCCTGATATCTTTGCAAGAGGACAAAGCCTTTGGTGCTCCCTATTTTGCTGTATAGCTGTGAGACGTGGATGCTCTCCAGTGACTTGAGATGAAGACTGGACTCCATTGGTCCTTGGGTACCACCCGTTTGACTTTGTGTCAAACAAGCGGTTGCTCAGGAAGTCCTTGCATTGTAAGGGAATGTCAGTTACAGCACTACAGCCATGTGGCACGATTCCCTGAGGGTGATCAGGCTCACAGGATCCTCATTGCTGGGTAGCCGAGTGGCTGGACCAGGCTAAGAGGATGTCCACGTAACACCTGGCTGCGGCAGACAGACAGCCATTTCTAGGGGGCAGAACTGGACCATGCATCGGTGTCATGCCCTGCCTCCCTGCCCCTCTCGTTCTCTCCCTAGTGTGTCTCTAATGAGCCACACCTGTTACTTGTTTAATCTTACCGTTCGTTACAGCCTTTGTGTGGATCACCCAAGGTGCGTCTCATTTGCTGCCTTACATGCCCTGTATTAAGCGTCCTTCAGTCCTCCCTAGTCCAGTCACTGATGTCACCCTTGTATGTGCTCCAGTTCCCCTCTTGCTAGGTGTGCTTTCTGTTCGAGCCTACACGGTCTGTTTTGTTGCCCGGTTCCTGTTTTGTTTAATAAACCCCTCGTTTGTTTTCCCCAACACCTGCTCCCGCCTCCTTCATTTCTGGACTATCACAGTGGGCCTGGGGAGTCGCCAACCAGGATCTCGAGTTGTTTCGTCATGTGGTGGGTGTGGCAACACACTGTATCAGTGCATGCTCCCCAACCTGACCTGACCTGTTGTGCATATTCTAACAAATTATAACTAGGGATGCACCAAATGAATTTTCCTTGGCCAATCCCAACTGCCATTTTAGTTTAAGCCTGACATGCTGATACCAATCCTAGCCAATTCTGATATTCTTAGTTTAATAATAATTAGCAAACAAAAATTTTTATCATTTGAACTTAACTTTCTGCAAGTGAAATATTTTGAATGATCCATTCAAATGAAAACGGCTCCACACAAGTCTATTTAAATTGGCTGTTCCAAATGTTTCAGGGTTAGTTCCTTCACAGATAACTTTTTGTTCACGTCTTACACACTACGATAGTTGGTAAACTACTTGACCGGCTCAAAAAGTCAGCCATATTTAGTCTGATTGCTCGAGTACGAGTCAACAGATCAGGACAAGAATCGACCACTTTCAGGCACTAGCCAATCATTCGGTGCATCCCTTGTATAAAACTGGTGAACATTAATCTCGTCTTCAGCCTGCTGCGCTTCTCTTTTCTTACACCGTGTTTTTTGCCTGACCGATCATGAGCTCTACTGTAACAGCTTCACAGAACAGTTTTGACCGACCATGATGACAAATCCTGATAATTAAATGAAATGAAGATGATGTAGCTTTACCACAACCAGCTATTGCTAACACACAGACCTTAGTGTTCGCAATAAAATTGTGGCCTGACCCAGAATACAATGCGTTGAAACCATTATAAGCGTTTTGGATACTTCTGCCCCAGTCAAACACATTATTTTGAAAGCTCTGACCTGAAGAATCAATATAAATCAATATAAATCTTGTCTCGATCAGTTCAGCGACCTCAGTGTGTGGTCAGATTTTCCCACAGTACATCTAGTTCAGTTTGTAAAACTGCAAATAAAAGTATAAAAAATTCTTTACCTGTGTTTAATTGTAGTTTTTTTTCTGCGGCATGAAACTGTTGTGCAACATAGCTGTAGAAGATGGTGGGGCTTGAACTCGTCTTTATACGGGATATTCGTTTCTTCCTGTTTCAAAGAGCTGCAGGTTATTTGACGGCCGAAATGTCTGACAGAGTGGAGGATTGGTAGTCCCCATTTTACAAGGTGGCTGTTTGGAAACCCCTGCCATTCAGCGAAAACTGAACAGATGGGCTCGTATATGGCCTCATTTGCTAAGTAGGCAGAGAGAATTGAATGCTTTGCATATATGCAGTGTATATGCTAAAACGTAAAATATCATGACTGAAAACTGATGACGTCATGGATGGCATATTTATAGGGGTAGATTTTTTTCTGTTTTTGAGCATTTAGCCTTGTTTTTAGACAAAGGATAGATGGATATCAATCATTGGACACTTACGGAGATATGAATGCTGAAATCAGTATACTTTTTGCAGTGAGTGTTGTGTTATTTATGTAAACAAACAGGAAGTGCACAGTTCCCCTAGCGGTCATATTGAAGTGCCAACAAATTTCATTAATATCTTTATTTAAGAGGCTTTTTGTCTGGATAATGTTTTTTAATGATTGGAAAGTTGTGTATCAATATAATAAAGTTATTTCCAGCTGTAATTTTTTAACGTTATGATTTCTTTTGTCTGGAAGTCTGGAAACCAGCAGCTGCACCACAGACGAGTGGCAAGTAAGAGGTAAGAGGTTTTATAAACATGCAGGGCACAAAACAGTGTGGGTTTTTTATAATAGAAAAGAGTAGTTAAATTTCCTTGGAGCTGAAAATTATCCCCTGCAATACTCCATAAATAATAATAATTTAAAAATCTTTAAAACTTCTGGAGATTCAAAGGAAAGTATTTATGTGCAACTTTAATAACTTTAATAGTACCACTACTTCACGAGCACGAAATCACAACACAAATATGTGGAATTGGAAAAAAAGTTTTAACAGCAAAAGAGTAATAAAATAAACATTTTTGACAGTTAGAGGATTGCCGTTCTAAAGAAACGATAATGATTAAAAGAACAGCAAGTATTTATAAAACCAAAGAATAAAACTGCAAGGTTTGACTAGCAGTATTGTGTAATACTCAGTGGTTCCCAAATAGCAAAAAAACAAAACGAAATAAAAGTGCTGAATTGTGATTGGCCATTCCACCTGAGACATTGCAGTTCCAGAACAACCTCATTATCATGTTCAGCACCCAACAGTAAATAAAAACTGCAATCCCATACATCACTTTGGGGGCCAGAAATGACCTTGGCAAGGCACATGATTAGAATGACCCGGTCTGCACAGTCAGGCTAAACGAACCTGTCTGAGAGTTCCCAGTGTTGTATGGAACTAAGGAATGTCAAAATGCTTTAGAGAGTAATGCAGAGGTATATAAAATGTCAGAGTCTCAATATCCTTTAAGGTCCCATGAGGTTGGAGGTACAAGATGTGCTTTAACCACACAAGTCCTGCTAACAACAAACTGTCCTCCTAAATGGAGCCAAAGAGGAAACAAGGTACGAGCTTTCTGACTAGATATGTGTAACTTTTGTAGAACTTGAGATGAAAAAAGCTGAGTCAGGCAAAAAAGTCGATCTATAAGATTCCTGTGGTGCAAAGTCATGACACAACCTTGCGAGGCGTTAAAGGGTTGCTGCTTGTGTTTTCTGTTGGGTTTGGAAAAGTTGAAACGTCACATTACATTGAACTTTGGGGTCAGCTGGGAGTGTCAGGCGTGAGGGGGGAATGAATGGGTTAACCTACAGCATGGGTAAATCATGGGGG
The DNA here is from genome assembly GCA_026781065.1 of Mormyrops boulengeri. Lineage (NCBI taxonomy): Eukaryota > Metazoa > Chordata > Actinopteri > Osteoglossiformes > Mormyridae > Mormyrops > Mormyrops boulengeri. The sequence continues at coordinate 24,004,290 of JAODLD010000144.1, read as the reverse complement.
AATGTACATCACTTTGCTAAGCTCCTTGAGCTGGGCTGAAATTTACCTTCCAGGAGGTTAACCACTAGGGTAGGCTGCAGTGTAACAAAAGGAGAGGAACTTGGAGAGACACAGCTAAAGTCCCACCTGAAAACCTGCTACTCAACTTGACAGAGCCTGCTGAAGATGAGAAGATGTCCACCTTCTGGCATGACACAAAAACATTCATGTTCGGTGAGTATATATCTGGATTGTGTGTTACACTTGGGTGTCCCACTGTTTATTTGGTGAGACTGAGCAGATGTTCCAGCTTATGGGGAGGAGGGCCTGATGTTTACCATGGCATTGTGTCGATACGGTGGGCTTTCCTTGCCAATTAATCCCCCACCCTCTCACTCCCTAACTCAACGTCGATCCGGTTGGGTGAAGCACACATGCAGAGTGTCAACCCCCCCCCCAACACCCCCGACCCGTGCATTCCGGACTCCAGTGGCTCCGACTCCTCAGAGACGTGCCATCGCACTCCCATAACCCAAGGTGGTAATAAACTCTATGAAACCCATTAGCTCTGAATTCCCAGGAGTCCCGGTGCCAGTAAATTAACAGCCATCATGCTCGATGGACCATAATCCGCCAGAACATATATCTCCAGCTGCTGACTGTGTTCCCAACACAGCGTCCTCGGTGGGGCAGAAGCCCGGCCTACAGATTTGCCAATTAAAAGTACATTGCCTGGTTTCTCCACATTTAATCCACAATCAACGCATCCTCAATTCTTAAAATGAATTCCGGAGAAATTGAGTAAATACACGTGCAACTGCCCCAGGTAGATAGCAGCATCGGAAAAGAAAAAAACAATCATCATTTCTCCTTATTCTGATTGATTGCAGGCTGGCCAATGGGAATTATTTTCCTGAGGCGTAACATGAAATAAGAGAAGAGGAAAGCAGGGAGCTATCCTAGTGTGTAGTAATGAGAGCGTGCCACCTCAGAAAATATAGTACAGCCTAAAACTTTTGATTTCTGGGTTATCTCCTTCTTAATGCAGTTAAGTGTCTTTCTCATCTCAACAATTTATCCTGCTTGTTATTGGAAAAAGAAAATGGATGAGGAGGAGAGTAAACAATGAAGGATCAGTGATAGAGAGGAATGATGATTGATTTAAGACTAAGTTCTACAGGATCAATGGTGATAAGGACGAGAAGCAGCTGAGACCTTGTTGTGATCGCATTCTGAGATGCCAGGATTGTTGTAGTGGAGATAAAGAGGCTTCTTAAGGAGAGTGAACGTCAACACAGTGTCTCCTTGACTCTCAGAGAGGTTGGAGTGACCAAGGAAGAACTTCCTGGAGAGAGTGATATGCATTGTAGGTTTAATTTAAGCATACATACCAGGGAGGTTAACCACAGTATATAGAAATGCCATATGTAGGAGTGAGGTTTAGCTAGAGGTGCAAGGTTGGCATGGACATATGGACTAGAAACACTCCCCGTGTCAAAAAGCAGAAGGTGGGGCTGGTTAATGACTTCGATCATATACACATTAATTTATTAAGAGGATTTATTACAAGAAAACTGGGTTGTTCGGAGTCCATTAATCACACAGAGGGAGATGTTTGCGCGGCACCTGCGCGTGAGGCTCAGAATTAATGACGCGTGGAGGCGCAGAACAATGGAGATGTTTGCTTTTCTCCATGCCTTGGGCCGTGTGACGCGGGTCCTGCTTAGAACATGAATGGAGAGGGGGCACACAGGTACTACCGCAGCAGCCCGTGGTCAGAGCTCTCTGTTCCCAGAGTGTCTGGACTCATCAGCCTGCCGCGACCTGTAGTATCCTGAAGAGGGCTTATTTCAGCTCCCCAGCTCCGTAATGAAATCCCTACTGGATCGCAGGCTTCCCTGCCTCTGAGCTTTTAACAACATGGGTTATGACACTCATTCTGCTCTCTTCACCATCCTGATCTCACCAATCTGCCTTCCCTGTACCCCTTGGGGTTACCAAGAATAAATACAGAACTTTTACTGAGAATCCATCACAATTCCCTGTTATACACAAACAGCTCACATTTACGTAATACATAAACAGGTCTTGGGAAGGATACTGGCATAAATGTATGGTCTGATTTTCTGAACCTGGGTAACATAGAGGGAGGTATGGAGAGGCTTGGGTCGCTGTCCTAATGGCAATACATAGGGTTTGCTCTGGGCTGCAAAAGATGAGGTGATGTCATTGTGTGACATTACAGAGGGCCCTGGTGAATTTCCTGTCCTTGTCTCTGGTCTTTCCTCCATCATTTCCTCATAATGATTTTGAGTAACCCAACGTCATACCTACACACACACACACACATACACAAAACCTACAACCAGCACCGCGTGTCCATTTTTAGCCCAGTAATTTCCTTGACAGTATGCCGATGATGAGGTTGGTCAGGGATGAAGACTTCTATTAACTGGGGTGTTGTACTGGAAGGGAATTAGTGACCCATAAAACAGGCTGCTGTCAGGTTCCCAGGTGGACCGATCCACCAAGTCTCACAGCCGGGGGCCAGCGAGACCTTCTAAACATCTCCCATCGCATCCACCCTTGCTCTACAATTTCTACCCTTTTCATTTTTGGGCACCTTTGTGGGATGAAAAATGCTGGAGTTTCCTTCCTACTTAATTCACCTCAGAAATTCAGTAACACATTGGGATTTTTTTTCATGTTATAAATGTAGTCTTAATACTTATTTCCAATAATATGCAAAACATGTGAGCATATATTTGCAGGACTATTTCTGTTTCCATGTTTTATGAAAATGACTGACTTATTTATGTGGGACCCAGATACTGTTAATAAGGTCGGCGTTCATCCATGTCCTTTGGAGACGGAGAAACAAGGGCTCGATGTTTCTCTTGTGTGTCAGCTTCCACATGTCAACCGGGCTACTCGTTCCTCATTGCCCTTGAATTAAGTCTATTTCTCAGCCCGGATTTTCAGTTCTGACATACTTGCTTGTTAGGGTCAGCCCCCCCCCCCCCCACTTCCTGACAGAACGTTGCACCTCTGTGAAATTCGCCGCAACACATCGAGATCTTGGAGGAGTGACTGGCAGCTGACCTTTTTTCCCTCTTTTTGCTATGCATTGTAAGAATTTTATCCTCTTATTGACTTCATCAGCTTTTTTGCTCATACCTCAAAGTTATTTGCACTCTACATTAGGTTACATTAATTTATGTCTTTTTTTAAAAATAGGCTTTATTTAAATGTATTTATATGTTTAGTCATTTTCTGCACATCTCTATTTCTCCATCGTTGGTTCCCCTTCTTCGTGCGTCTGTGTCCTCGGACAGACTCCCCGGCTACTCGACCCTCGGACCCCCTCTCGACTACGGCTTCGGAACACATCTCGTCTCTTGGTGATATTTACGGATGGATCCTGGTTAAGACCCTGCTTCGCTTTCGGACTATTCTCTGTTTCATTCGCAATAAACCTGGTTGCTCGGAACCCTCTGTCCTGGTCTTGTGTCACGGTACAGTATGTGTGATTGTATACCTCATGCCACCACCAGGACCAGAACAAACTCCTTGTACCCTTCATACTTGGTGAGTAAAAGGATTCTGATTCTGACACTGCTGCTCAGAAAGCTCACACCTACCCAAGAACCACGCCCCTCTCAGACCTATGAGCCTCGTCTCACTACTGCCATCTGTTACACCTGCGGAGGACGATGAGGCCGATAAGAACTCGTCACATTTAATTGAGGTGTTTTCTCTGTCGTTCTCACAGTAGGAGACCAGGTGAGTATTACGGGTGCTAAAGGGGAGGCGTTTAAGCCCTCAGACTGCTCTTCTTAATGAAGTCGGCTGTCTTCCTCCCGTTTTGAAGGGCGCCGTTTTCCGAGCACGGCGATACTCCTCTATTAACTGCCTCAGTCGAGAGCGAATGGGGCGAAACATTGATCAATGAAACAATGGAGTCAGGAATCGAAGGTCGGTCGAGGCTACGTGCCCTTTTTCAGAACTGGAGAAATTTACCCGGCACAGGAAGAGAACGGAAGTCTGCCCTGTCACGAATCCTATTTTTCTTGACTTTATGTGATAACTTAGATAAGGGATTTTCTTTCCAGGTCCTAACAGAAAATATTGTGCAGCTCATCCATCTCTTTTTAAACAGCCACCAGCTCCAAAACAGAGAGAGGAACTACGGACGAAGACCTTAAATGTTCAAATTCTCCTTCCTCGCCCGAGCCGGGACAGGAGGCACCGGGGAGTCCGACACAGAAACTGCATTAGTGGGTTACACCTCCATTTGTCCCAAATTAGGTGACATAATTAAAATCCTACCAGCAGAAGCTGATTTACCACCAACATTTACTGCAAATACTTTTGGCTGTTTTAATGCTGCAGCACAACTTAAGGGTAACGTTTTAAGAATGTTAATGGCAGCTTTTCTGTAGCTGCTGTGAAATTGCCTCCTATTAGCTGTAATTACTCAAGCAGTTTTTGGTGTATAGCTTCACATCAGGCTGTATGCTAATTTTCTGTATACAGGCTGATGGACGTAACATCGTCGTGACCTGGGAGAGACTGTATAACCAAACCTTTGCATGTACAGGTTGATTCTCTGTATACTTACATTTGAGTATATGCCAATTTTGTGCACATACCTAATTTTGGACTATTTATCTATTTTCTGTACATAGCTATGGCTTTGTTTGTTCATTTATTCTGTATATTGCCTTAGCTGTCACTGCAGTGGTGTGGAAAAAAAGAGAAGCCAAGAGAGAGACAGACAGAGAGGGCCAGAGAGAACATGCCGGTTGATTATTTCAAAGATTACCACCACGCCACGGGACCTGGCCCATCCCACTAAGTACACCGCCTTCGTCCTTTAAGCACTATATTAACCAAATTGACGCTTGTGGGAGACAGCCTGGTTTCTGTTCCCCACAGGTATAAATTAACGTGATTTACCCTACCGGGCATAAATCATAATGCTAATGAATTGGCCGCAAAAATCAGACCACGGGAAGCACAGACTGGTCGTTAGGGTCTCTTCGCATGAGTGCATTGCTAATGAACACAGGGGTGGTAGGGGGCGGTGTCTCTCCCCACCCAGGTTTTACTTCTTTTCGTTAATACCCCAGCTGTAGTGTGATCCAAAGGACAGAAGTGCAGATACACACCCCATGGCTCTGTGTGTGTCTCTGTGATGGAGCAGCATCTTGGTGTGTGACTCCGTGGCTTAGGACTCTGGGCCTTTGATTGAAAGACTGTTGATGCAAAACCTGTGGCTGCCACAGTGGTTTCACCGTTGGCCCCTGAGCGAGGCCCTTGACCCCCAATTGCTCCAGGGACCAGCTGACTCTGCTCTCCAATTTCAGTTGTACAACTATAATTGTGATCCCCTGCCTTATGTCTCATAGTTCCTGGGATAGGCTGCAGGATCACTATGCCTACTAGATACTTACCATGTGTACATTTTCATTAACTTTTATTTGGCAGATCCTTTTGTCAATCAGGCATTTGTGCGGCTAGGCTGAGCTTCCAATGAATACCCAAGTACAAGTGTAAGCAGTATTCCGATACTGGAGCTACACAGCAACATCTAACAATGCAGGAACCTAATAAGACTATTCAGTAACCGGAAGTGCAACATTAAGTACATTCAGGGAACATAGACAGGCATAACGTTAGCTAATAGAAGAATATATATTTAACAGTTCTTCTATTTTCCTGAAGCTGCTCATGTCAGGCAAGCAACCTTTTTCAACACACATTGCACATTCAGGAATGTTGCCATGCATGCCGCGTGGGGGGGGGGCAGTCCATCACTGGGCACAAACAGACACTCACTCACTTACTCACTCACTATGGGAACTTTACAGATGCTAATTGGCATAGCTAAATGTTGTGGCGCAAACCCATGTTACCATGGAAACTCCATCCCCACCAAGCTCCTGTATCTCATCGAGTAGAGCATCGCACTAACAATGCAAAGGTTGCGGGTTCAATTCCCCATGAGCATGCAGCAGTTGTAAGCCTTCCTCCTACTGTAAGTCACTTTGGATACAAGCATCAGGCAATTGCAAAAGTAAGTGGTGTATTGGCACAACCTGTGGCACTAGAGCCAAGGTTTGAAACAACTAAGGTATCTACTGAGTCACTATGTGACCAACATACATAATAAAATCCACTGATTCAGCCTGGTTGTTTGTACTTCAGTTAAAAGGCTGTATTATTTTAAGAAATAATGTGCAGTGCCTACCTTACTCAGTCCAATTTGTCTTCATGCATCGCACAATAAAAACTGTCCTCCATGCTAATTGGGCCCATAAATTGCCCAGTGGAAGTTGTGGACACGCTATGCAGCCGTCTGTCAATACGCTGGGTTTGATGAAACAAATTCGATTATAATTAGCAAGTCTACCTATTAATGTAGCTGTATATTTGACAGGAGTGAGTACTCATTTTAATTGGTCTGTGGTGCAACGGCCTTTACTTACAGCTAGCATGTACTGGTGACTTATGCATTATCCAGCCTTTCATCTCGTTACATGATACACACGTAGCTGTTATTGCCCGATTGTGGGGTTTGGGGGGGTCATGTGGTCATTTCAGGAGGGCGACTCATCAGACTGAGGTCCTTGTTGGTTTAGTCCACTTGCCCCCATTTCTGTCCTGCTTGTCCCACCCTGACCCTGACCCTCGCCCCCCCCCCCCCCCGCCAAACCCTAATAATATTACTGAGCCAAGGCACGATTCTGCTTTACCCTAGGTCCTGGTCTTGCGGAGCAGAAGTAAAGCCTTTTAAAAGTGGGTCTAAATCTCTGTAGATCTACCCCTTTAAAATCTCATAAAATCTCAGCCAGTATGAAGCCCGTGTGAGTCTCTGCTGCAGAGTTACGAGCAGGGAGATTCCTCTCTGAGCTGTCTGCTCTCCCGGGAGCCAATCAGACGGCAGCTAACCTGGCTTGATGAGGTGAGGGCAACAGAGAGGTCTCTGCTCTTGGGGAAAGTGTGACACCTCTGTATTGTTATCAGGAGGGGTCTGGGGGATAGACTCTGCCCCCATCAGATGACTTAGAAATGCAGTAACCCCTTCACATTTGTGAGGGTCGGGGAGGAAAATTCCTGTGAATGTGAAAATTCGTGCAAACCTCAACCTGTAACAGTCAGCTAGCCTGAGCGACAACATAAAAAGTCTATTTATTAATTTCTAAGTAAACAGCTACTATACTGTACACTTTGCATGTCAAATTGCTTTGTCATTTTCTGTGTAAAACTTTTTAATATAATACAAATTATATTATAATACTAACCATCTAAATTATGCCCCTGTATTACAAAGTTATTATTATACTCGGTGGGAGCACTACATTTTGGACTTAAATGCAAATCACCGGCAAAAGCAGTGTTGGGGAGAAGCTAACTACAATTAGCAAGGCTACTAACTTAACTGCTTTTTCAGCAGTTTATTAGTAGCAAAGCTGTTTTTAAAATGCTGTTTTTCCAGTAATTATAATTTTTTTCTACAAATTGCGATGTAGCGTAGCAAAAAGGTACATCAGTAAAAATACTACAGGTTGTCATTGACTTGCAACCTATGCAACTTACGACTGATCAACCTTACAAGTGTTCCGAGACCGCAAATATGTGGCCACGACCACGCCGTGTCTGGTAGTGCGAGTACTGCCCCGAGTGAGTGTATTACAGTATCCGCCGCAACTGCCGGCAGCACGAGCATCCACTAACAATGGAGAAGTTGTGGGTTCAATTCCCCCGGAGCATGCATGAGTAGTAAGCCTTCCTCCTACTGTAAGTCACTTTGGATTCAAGCATCTGAGACGGTCATTCATTCCTCTCGTGCTCAGGCTACTGTTCACAGCGCTCATAGTACAGTATGCATTCATATCTTTTTGTGTAACAATAATGAACTAAGAAACTGGTGATAAAAAGGTTAAGCAACAATATGGCTTAAAGATTATAAAATTTTATAATACAGTATACGATACATATAATTTTTGCCTGTAAAGGAAAGGGCCAACTTACGACCAAATCGTCTTGCGACCGGTCAGTTGGGGCAGATCGTGGTCGTAAGTCGATATTTGTTTTATAATGTCCTTCTGATTAATACTTCAATAACGACCTGTATTATATTTCTCTCTTTACAAAGACAGGTGATTTCAGCTACTAGGTGATTGTGATTGGTGTTTTTTGCTTGAATCCTCTGGGGATGGATGTTAAAGGGTTGAAAAATACTTCTCGGCAAAAAGTATTTTAGACACTTTCATTAAAAGTACTTTGGTTCTTGGACGGATTATGAAAAACTACCTCTTTTTTTGTTGTAACCCTTATAATTTTCACACAATAATTGCGAAGTACTTTTGGTTTACACCAAACAGGTTTGGTCACCATACCTTAAGAAAGACATTGCTGCCTTGGAAAGGGTGCAACGTAGGGCTACGAGAATGATTCCCGGTCTTAGAGAAATGTCGTATGAGGAGAGGTTAGCTGAGCTGAATCTGTTCAGCCTCGAGCAAAGGAGACTAAGGGGGGACATGATCC